>VBSM01003144.1:1381357-1391357 GCA_008086735.1 Cheirogaleus medius
AAAAAAAAAACAGAAAAAAAATTTTTAAAAAACTCCAAAAAAAATAAAAACAACTTCTGTATCAACAGTTACTTCCTTGTCATTCTTTTTTTATATAGTGTTTTCCCTACTTTTTCCATGAATAAGGTAGCTAATGATTTGTCTTACAATTTTTTCAAAGAAACTAGACTTTGATTTATTGATTTAATAAATGCTTTTTCCTTCTCTTTCATTATTTTCTTTCTTGCACTATTTTTTGGCACCCCTTTTAATTTTTTCTAATTTTTTGAGTTTGATATTAATTTCATTTCTTTTTCTTCTTTCATTTTTATTGATGTGTCTACTGCCAACACTTCTCCTCTCATTACATAAACTGTCTTTGATATACTGTTTTATTATCATTACTTTACAGAAATTCTATTATGTTGGTTTATATTTGCACTTTCTCTCAAGAATTTAATAGGTTTTTACGTTTCTAGGTGGAAGGGCCTTGTTTTTGTTAAAAATGTCTAGTTTTATTGTACTGTGATCAGAGAATATTGCCTATATAACAATTCTTTCATGAAACTTATGTTTTCTTTGTGACCTAATTTTTGATAAGTTTTTATAAATATTCCATGCATGCTTGAGAAAAATGTATTCTCAGGGCACACATTTCAATATATATCCATGACTGGCTATGTTGACTGGGTCTCGTATATCATTTCTTACTTGTAGCCACTTGACCAGCGCTAAACTCTTGTAGATTTCAGTGTTCCTGTCTTTTATGTTTGCATATGCTACAGTTTGGGCTTTATATAATTTCACGTAGTTTTTGGTTTGTGACCTTTAGCATTCATCTAAGGTGTCTGACTTTGTCTTGGATAATGCCTTAATGGCCCGATTTCTACTTGTCTACCCCCAGAATGGCAGCTCCCGCTTCCCTCTGGGTTCCTGTGCCTGATGAATCACTCTCCATCCATCCCCCTCTCACCTGAACCACTGTGTCAGGTGTGCTGCTCTCACGTGCAGAGCAGGATTTTGCCTTCAAGCTAACATGAAACCTCTTCATTTTCATAGGCAAGGTAAACCCCCTGGACGTTCACTGATACAGCTTCAGCTTTGTCAGATGATTTTACATCGTCATTCCTGCATTAATTATTACTGTGCCTCTCTTTGCTTTGTTGTTTTTCCTTTCGGGTTCTTCAGTATTTGGGATATAGTTCTATTCTAGTGGTTACCTTTGGATTTATATCTTTTATCCATAATGCAGAGAGACCCACTTGCTCCAGTCGAACTGGGCTCCTCCCAGTGTTGAAACCAAAAGTCCCGCATCCTGGGAGCTCCCCTCAGCGGCAGGTAAGCTGGGACAGTTGGGTGCCCTATTTTAGTTCCTTTTTGTCCTTACCTAAGCCTACTTGCTGGTCTGCTGGTTTGAAAGAGTTTCCTTTGACTTCCTCCAGGTAGGCCAGGACCTTAGTCTACTTTCCCCCTTTTTGGTTAGATTGTTCCTAACCTGTCAGACTATGTGCATATCCTTTGCATTCCACCCTTCCTCCTGTGGCCCCTAGCCAAGTAAACTTTTAAAAATAAGAATGAGAACATACGTATCTTACTACATATAAAACTATCTGTAGAGCCACATTTAATAGCAGCAAAGAGCTGGCTCACTGAGGAGCAAACCAAGCCATGGGACAGAACAGAGCCTCTGTCTAGACCCACATACATGAAAGTTCAGGGAAAACCGAGTGGACATTCCAGTTAGGAAGGTAGATGACAAGAAATCCTATGGCTAAGTGGTAGGGAAAACACACTGTCTATGTAGGAGAACAATATGTTAGATCACATCCCAGATCACACAAAAGCAAATCCCCAATAAACTGAAAATACAAAAACAAAACCATAAATGAAAGATAATAGTTTTTGCAATCTTGCAGTGGTAATGATCTTTCAAAGCAAGATTCAAAACTCAAGCCCCAATAAAAGGAGATTAGATTGGGCTACGGAAAAATTTAAAACTCCAACATGCCTAAAAGATACCATCAGACAGCTAAATGAAGAGACTAGAATAAAATATTTACAACTTTTCAGACAAAGGACTAAGAGCTACACTGTAAGAAAAAGTTATTAAAATAAAAACAATGGGAAAAAAGCAAAAATGTTGCATAGGTAAATCAAAGGAGAAAAGGATACAACTGGCCAATAAACAAAAAGGTGCATGACCTCAATAGTTACCACAGAAATGTGGAGAATCACCTTTTATTATTGCTGGGGCATAGACCAGTATATCCTTCTGAAGGGCTGTGTCCACCAAAATTTAAATGCTCATGTTCTCTTTGACCTAGCAATTCCTCTTCTAGAAGTCTATCCCACAGAAATCCTTGCATATATTACCGAAATACAGACACACATCGATGTTCATAAGATTGTAAAAGCACAGAAAGTTGGAAATAAACTTAATTTTCACTCAAAGTGGGAAGGGTTATTAAATTACAGTAATCCACGACATAGAGCAATGTGCAGCAACGGAAAGCCTATCATAAATTATGAAGTTAATCTCCTACTCACAGAAGGATATACTGTGTATTTTACGGTAAACGCAGGTAAGAATAGGAAAGTATATGTAAAACAATAGGAAGAGATTTACAGGGTTTCATTTCAAAAGACTAAGACTAATTGCCTCTGGAAAAAAGATTTTACTCCTGTACTACAAGTACATTTGATGTTTTTTAAAATAATAAACTTGTGTTACTTTAAAAATTTAAGTCAACGAAAAGAAAAACATCATAAAAACCAACACTGACACACAGGCATGCCCCAGAAAGACATTCTTGTTCCGGCAATGCAGACTCGTGGTAGGGGGCGGGGGGAGCTTCCTCCTCGTGAGCAGAAAAGGTCTTTCTTGAAGTCTCCGCGCATTTCTGAGGGCTCGCCCCCTGTAACCTGAGCATGAGAACGGATTTCCATCATGGGAATGCAGAGCAGCGGCAAGACAGAAAGAGGGCACCAGTTCGGGTGATCGCAGAGGCGACCTGCCTCCATGCACGCCCACCAGGACGCGGGGCTCACAGGAGGGACAGGTGCCCTTCTCAGCCGACGTCCCCACTGACTCTGCCCGAGGTGCTTGGTCCTCCCTGCGCCGCTCTGCAGTTTTTGAAATCTCAAGTTTGAGGGAGCAAACAGTTTCCTAAGGGCAGGAACGACGCTTTCCTCTTCCCCGAGATGCTCAGCCGCACCCCAGCCTCGTGAGAGCCGGCTCCGGGACGCCCGGCCGGGAGTACCGGGGAGACGCGGCTGCTCCGCCCTGACTGCTGCCGAGCTGGCAGGAAGGTTAATGCAATATTTTAACTGCAAAATGATTCACACCGGCATGTGCGCCGGGAAATTAAAAAGAAGGATTAATAAATGAGTGCTCAGAAAGGAACCCACAATTGGCAGCGAAACGGACAATCAGAATTGGGTAAAAGTGCAAGAGGAGAAAGGAGGAAACTATGAACTTAGTCCTGACAAGGCAAATGGCTGGAATCAGTAGTGAGAAAACAAAACGTCGCACAACGTGATTGTTCGCTGTTTTAGGAGAAGAGAATCAAAGACCCACAGAAATCCTGCCCCCTACAGGCAATGAAGGACGACACAGGGCATCACCTTCTAGCGGCTCATGATGCCAGAGAGGGGCAGCAAGGACATTTGGACGACCACCCTATGCCTCCCTCGTAGTCAAACACCACGCGATAACTTTACATGCTGTGTATTTGCCATGACTCAGTTTAGAAGGCTACCTCTTTAAAGCAGGGCTTTAGTTCAATTCAAATTTTATTTTTACTTGGTTTTCATGTGTCAGTCTATTAACATTAGAACACTTTTTCTGAAGTTTAATACTGTTTCAAAAAAGCTGTCTTGGTAGCTACTCATGGAATATTTTAGGACTAAACTGCTCTACAAAATTTCATACACTCATTCATCGTTAAATAAATAACGCCAGTAGCCTTGGAACTAACATGCAGGATATGTGGCTTTCAGCTCTTTTCTCACGAACGAGTGTGATCGCCTGTGCTCTGGGGAGAGCCTGGCCAAGAACCTCACCCCGTAACGCTGCCTGCACAGGGAGGATCTGTTCTGTCTCCAAGCAAATGCATTTGGAAAACAAGCCAGGCAGAAACAGCTACAGCCAAGTATTTTCTGAAACAAGAACATGAAATCATCGAATTGAAGGATTTTTGTTATTGTGGCAACCGCAAAATCCAAACAACTATGTTAACATTAAATGGTACCTATGCTAGAGATGGAGCTAAAATTTACACAAGGAATCACAGCCACGCACGGAAACTCTCCAACGCCACAACTTACGGTAGTCTACAGGGGAGATTTTCAGCATCAGGGTTGGGTTCCAAAGCTACAGGAGGGAAAAGCATTCGAGTTCGCTGAGAGAAGGGGGCCATGCAGGCCGCGGGATGTTTGTAAACAGAGGCTGGAATTCAGCAAGCCAATCAGGTTAATAAATTATGACACAGAAATGTGGAGTTAATTTCATTTCAATCAACTGAACTTACTTTCTTGAAAGATAATTTCTTCCAGGACATGTCAAATCATTGCAAAACTCCAGTGGATATGGCGAGATCCCCTGTTTTTAGAAGCAGGGTAGGCTTCAATTCTCAAAGCACGATATTAGATATTTGGACATGTGAAAAACTCATTGATGTTAATGGGAATAACATGGACTTTCCAAGCAAGACTTTTAAACGTAGGGGTTAAAAATCCTGCTGAATTAGAATCAACTAAGTCTCTGAGAAACACTGGCGAGCCGGCCCAGTGCATACCAGGCGGGTTCTGGGGGGGTCACTTGTCATTCAGCACTTCGGTGTTGCTCTCGATGCATATTTTATGAAACAAATAGAGTAGCAAATCTCTGTGTCTGTTTTTGGGGGGGCAAGACCAGGCAACACTGTGCACCATTAGTCGATAACAGAGCTGTGTTAGTCTAACGGCGCCTTCCTCTCTCCCTTCCAGACCCCCGGGGCAATCACCTGTAGAATTATCCCATCTGCTGCAGTGAGAGCCAGAAGCCAACCTTCCACTTTAGTTCCTTAGTTGGGATTCATGGAAGGGGGAAAAAAAATCCACAATTAGGTCTTTAAAAAAAAAAATAAAAAAGCAAAAACAAAACAGAATAATAGGACCAGGGAGATCACCTCTAAGTTTTGAAAGATCCCCAGAGATTTGATGATCTTTAGGGGAGGGGGGAAAAAAACGACTATTTTCAACACCACATTAAATATACATTTACAAGAATTTTCTCAGCCAAAGAAAATAGTACAGGGGTACCAATTAGGGAAGGGGCAGTTAGGGCTGTGCACTCATGGGATGGGGCTACTCATTCAGAGGGCGGGAAATCCTCCTCTCTCGGCATCTCCATGACAACCAGCGCTGCACAGAATCAGGCCGAGCTGCTAAGGGTCAGCGTGCGGACTACTGCACACACGAAAGACTGCAGCCCTCACGGGTCCCCTCGCTGCGTGGGGAGCCGGCCGGGCTGTCCCCAGCTCAGGCCTCTCCTCTGGGCTCTCAGAGGCCATTTTCTTGGTGGGGCCCCTGATCACTCTGTTGAAAACTACACCCCGTCCCTCGCTGCCGCCTTCCAATTCTCCATCACTCACGTCAGCACACGTTTTGTGTGTTTATTCTTCCTCCGGCCACCCCACCTCCACGCCTAGCCGAGATGACAGCACTGTTAGGGCAGGGACTTTATTCTGTCCTGTTTGTTGGACCCGTGGCCCTAGGACACGGTGCGTCCTCATGTAGTATTTGTTAAACAAAGCTGTAGGTCTCTGGCATATTCCACAAAGAATGACTTGCCCATGCATAACTGGTCACGCACGTGTGTATTCCTGAATTTTCGACAGAATGCTGCAGATGAGCAAGAAAATCAGCAAGAGAAACAGAAGCTCTCAGGACGAGAGTCTGTGTCAACCACAGGCAGGTAAGCACACTCAAGTCCCCAGGACAAGGTGTTTGTCCCCAGATGAGATGCAACTCACGTTCTATGGGATTCTTTGCCATCACTCAGAACTTGGCAAACGGTGGCAAATCCCTAACCCAATTCACAAAGCTCACCCAATTCCCAGGAACTTTTGTTGGCTTCAAGCAACTTAGAAAATGACGTGTCACTACTTTTGCTGTCTTCCGGGTGGAAGTTCTTTTGGGTCAGTTAAGGAGCCATTTATCATATTGTTTCCGTGGAACGTCAAGGTGGACTTTCAAGTTTGGTGCGAGAGTTGCGGTGAGAACTCTTCCCTGGAAAGGGGACGCTGACTGCTGCTTCCAAAGCCCCAACGGGGGCACCTTCCCTCCGCGCCCTGTGGGAGGCAGGGTCCGAGGCCTGCGGAGGAGACAGTCGAGCAGGAAGATTCTCGCATGCGCAGGGCCGAGCCGTGCTCACCTGGTAGACAGGGGCGCATGACTGGCTCCCAAGATAGCAGCAGGCCTCACCGCCTTGGGCCCCAGATGTGAACTGTGGCCCGGGGGGTTAAGTGCATGATGGGTGATAGCCCAGGCAAGGTGACAGTGCCACGGTGTCCCACAGGAGATCCCGGCAGGAGCATCTGGCACCAACTGCCTGGCCTCTCCTTGGCCTTTCTGCTCACTTCCCTTGGAACCAACAGTTTGCATCCGTGGTGTGTCTGGTTAGTTCAGGGCTGGTCTTGGAAAAGAGTTTAGCTAGTTGACCCTTCTGAGACCTGAACTCAATACCAGGATAGGGTGGCTCTGACTGCCACCCGGCCGGGTTATCTGGGACTGCCGGCTGTCGCTGTTTATTTAAACAGACGTTACCTCTCATCTGCGCTCTTTCAATGCGAAATCAGTGCCTGTTCTATGGATGCCCTACGTTTCTCCGCAGAAAGCACATGCGCCTGTGTGTCTACAATGTGCTTTTGCAAGATTTAGTGAGCGTGAGCAAGAAGAGAAAATCCAAATCCATCCACGGCGAAGTTCCCTCTTGCTCGCGTCATGACAACCTACGGCGGTAGTGAGGAGCAGCTCCCTTCCCGCCTTCACGGCTAAGAAGTGATTTACATTTATGTTTTCTCCTTTTCAAAGGGTTACAGACTGTCCTACAAGCTCGTCTGCGTCTGCTTACGCCCGCCGTCACACCCAGGCAGGTCGCACACGAACGGCACAGCGGCCGTGGAGGCTCTCACTGCGGGGCCATGGGAAAGAACGGAGGCCCGGGCTTTTAACACTAAACCGGGAAGGTCTCCGTCCTGCCCTTCCCCCCACCAGCTTCTAGGATGGGCCCCCCAGAGCATCTGGTTCAGCTCTGCAGAAAATCAGGCTTTGCATAGTTTTTAAAATCGTAATTTGTGAAAGAAACGTGTCTCTAACTTTTTGTCAAGAAACTCCTGGGTAACCACGTCTTAAGATAGATCAATGTTGACTTCCAGGCACACAAAACCACTTCTCCGCGTGCCTGGAGACGGCCCCGTGGCCGGCCCGCAGCCCTGCACCCAGAGTCTCAGCGAGGCCTTACAGATCCCCACAAGGAGCTTCCTTGGCTGCGTCCCCCAGCACAAGGTGTGTCTGAGCCTGGTCACTGCTTGAGGGCTCCCAGGCGGGCCAGACCCCCTCTCTGCAGCACAGCAGGGACAGGGAGCAGCAGACACCCTCCCCGGGGGACTACACCCCCCTGCTGTTGCTCCACAGTCGTCTCCTTGGACGCAGACACATTCCACCACCGTGGTAGGTTATGTCCACTGATGCTCAATGGGAAGCCCCACTTCTCCGAGTTGGGAGGAGGGTTGGTAAGTGACCCAGGGTGGCCTGTCCCTCAGCTACATTCCAAATGCCCATCCAGCCCCTCACCTCTCACCTGGGCCCCCCTGCACCCCCCTGACACCTGCGAATCTTTGCTCTTCATCCCACACACCCTGGGCAGCGGGGCCTGGCTGCTGCAGAGACAGCCCTCCCCGCACGCTGTGACGCGCCTCCCTGCCGTCCCTCGGAGCCTGCTGCCCGCTCTGCTGTGTTTCCTGGCCCCCCTCGTTCGTCAGAGGCCTTTCCCGTGGGATTACGTAGCGGTAGGAGCTGCCTGAAACCTCCGTGGGGTCTGCAGCTGACTGGAGTCAGGGGCCATCACTAGGGAGGTCACACGGGATCAGCGCCTGGGCCGCAGTCTGGCCGCCCGTCCTTCCCACCTGGGCCTGGGGGCCGCGTGGTACTTTGCGGAGGATCAGCCTTGACCGGTAATAACACACATGCGCCGACAGCAGGATCAACTTAGACTGTGCCGGGATGTGTGTAACAACGAATTAGCCACTATTAACAGGGCTGCAGTCTCGCCACACCGAGAGGACGCCGGCTGTCCTGCGGAGCCTGCAAAGTGGGAACGGAATTTTCCAAACACAAAAAGGCACAGATGTAAGTAGGGTAATTTTGAGGCCTATATGGTTTAACATTTTAGTTCAGATTATTTTGGAATTAATGCCAGAGGACAGGTTGACAGCAGACTGAGCGCTCTTCGTTAATAACCTGATGTGACGTCCTCAACACAGCACATACTCGAGGCTTAAAAGGCATCCAGAGGTCATGACGACAAAATGCTCCGTGTAAACCGGACCATGTTTACCTTCTACCACAGCCGACGGCATGACCAAATGATCAGGAGGACAAGATCATCGCGACCGGTATCGTCCTGGCCAGCCCTGGAGGGTTCCTGGGAGGCCGGCAGAGCCGCCACCTGGGGCCGGGCACTCTGTCTGGGAAGGAACTTGCAGACAGAGCTGACAGCGCTTCCCTGCCAAGTCCCACGGCATCCTGCGCTCCACCGGGAAGAACGCGATGAATATTCAGAGCAGTCAGGACCACGGATGCAGCCCAGGGGGTGCCCAGGCCGGCTGGGGAGGGTTGCGCATGCCGCCCCGCCCTGTGGGCGAGCCCTGCGTGGCCAGGGAACCCAGCAGGCGCTGAGCCCCTGCGGACACAGGCCGGCCCCAGGCCCCAGCGTGCTCTGCCCAGCGGCTGACTCGTGGAGGACAGGGTCCTCCCCTTGGAAGCCCCCTCCCCGCCGCAACACCACTCCAGGGACACAGACGGCAGCAGCCACCGCGGGTGACAGTCCACCTCGTGCAGTCCCTGTGGCCTCTAAGCATCGGTGCTCTTTGTCCCCCACCCCGCCCCAGTTCTCGATCGGCTCTGAAGTCCGCTCTAGGGGCTCTGAAGCACGTACGTGGGCACACACTCGAGAACCTCCCCTCTCCAGTCCTGGCGGCCCCAGGGGAGGTCAGACACGCGCCTCCCAGGGAGGGGTCTGAGTCACCCAGGGGGCCCGCGGCGCAGGCAGGCAGCTCGCTGCGCTGTCAGACGCTCCTCTCCGCTCTGCTGCAACTCCAGCTCCTCCGCTCACGGCCGCCGGGCCAGAGCCGGGACGCTGAGCACCCCTGGCACCCCCAGACCCAGCCAGGGCTGACAGTGGCAGGGAGTGGGGGACGGGGCGGTGGGGGGTGGCCGTCTGCCTTCGGGGTGCCTGCTGCCATCGTCAGTCCTTACTTCATGGATCACCCACTTGCTCGAGGCCCCCACCAGCCACTCCCAGACACTGTCCCCTGAACCCTAACTCCCACCGGCCACTTTCCTGGACCTTTTCTCTCGGGCATTCATCGTCCAGGCTCAACGCCTGGCTCGAGAGAGAACCACTGTCCTCCCTGAGGCCTCCACGCCGCTGCCTCCGGGTTCCCGGGCTCCCGCAGAACGCTGGGAGGGTTTTTAGGTTAAGTTATTAATGGAAATTCAGCTCAATTTGGGGTCAGCGCAGCCCAGAAACTGGATTAAGATATCTTTCTTTCTTTCTTTCTTTTCCACTAGCACACAGATCTCAAATGTGGAATTCACAGCAAGCAGCGCCATCTCTTCCTTTCGGTGGGCGAATCTCGTCTTTAATCAAACCACATTCTAAGTGACACACATCTGGGGAAAGAGTCAGAGCTGGCGCTGCGTTTCCCGAGCGGATGGACGGCCCGGGCAATTCTGCGCACGACGGCCGCGTCCCTCC
>VBSM01003144.1:1396357-1430437 GCA_008086735.1 Cheirogaleus medius
ATGCTATGGAACCAGCCAGGATGCCAGGTGTTAAGCTGCTGCCGTCGGAAGGAAACTTCTAGAGACCGTGAGCTCTGTTGTTCCATCATCATGCCCTAATGCTGACTAAGATCTTTGGGTGAGGCGGAAATTACCAGTGTAACCATTTCAAGATTTTAGGATTTACCCAATTGGGATAAAAGGTCTTTTATTTGGCTTCAGTAATTTAAAAATGTAAGTCTTATGTAGCTCACGGGCTTCTTAAAACAAAAGTGAAAGCATAAAAGCCTGAACTCTCCACGAGGGGAGGTTCTGAACCCTTATTCTTTCTTCATGGGCCAGCTCAAATCCCCCCGCCCCCCGTTCTGAAACCAGCAGAAATGTCACTGCTGCCTCTCACAGGTTCTCAAGCAAACCTTCCCTCACCTCTGCCATGGCAAAAGGCAAGGATCTCCCGAGAACCCTTGGGAAATGGGCTCCCCACCTGCCTTCCCTTCCGCTATCTGGACACCGAAAGGCCAGCGTGACTTTTCCAACATACGCCAAACTCAGTGTCCGATTCATGAATTCCATATTCATGTTTCACATACAGGGCTGATGCTTACTGAACAAATGTTATTAACGAGCGCCACCACGCAGATGCCAAAACCCAGGAAGAACTACGGAAACAGCTCGGATGCCAGGTCACAAGGGAAGCACGGAGATGCAAGCCCGCCCCACCACTCGGGCCAGGGCTCTGCCTCCTGCCAGTGGCCTGCTGGTTTGCTAGACACGGGTGCCATGGGGGGACCTCAGCCCACGGGTCTTGGATGGATACTCTGGAGAACGCATCTTCGTCAGGGCAACGTACCTCCTGCCATTTCCCCACGGAGAACAGACACTGTCCCGTAAGGTCACCCCCGGGCTGGAAAGCAACACCGTTGTGGGCGCAGAGCGGGGGCGCCAAGGAGAAAGAACACACCGACGGGGCAGGGAGAATGGCGGTCACAACACTGCGTGCGTCCAGATTGCAGCTTTGATGCAAAACCACCACTACATGCACCCACGGGCCCCTGCGCGCTGCTTCCAGGCAGGCCACCTCGCCTGCAGGATGAGAGGACACAGCCCCGTGGGCAGACGCTCCCCATTTAACACGGGCCAGACCACCGCGCCCTCCCCTCCCCCCAGCCAGCAGCCTAAAGGGGCCGAGCACAGCGTCCCTGGGCCCGAGACACCCAGGGTGCTGGTCAAAATCCACCCGCTTGCCAGAAGAGGCAAAAGGTACATTCTGAGGCTTGATTTACTAGATGAACATCGTTGATTTTCAAGGCAAAAAATGCAAAGGAGAGGGCAGGCATGGAGAATTTGCCTCGCAAGGAACACCCCAACCCGATTTCAAGTTCGTTACTCAGAACCCTGCTCCCTGCAGGTCCACCTGCCTGGCCCGGGGGGCAGGGTGGACACACATCCAGGGCTCTCCTCTCAGGGACTTGCCACCCGGTGCAAAGAGGTGCAAAATGCGAAGCCCATGCAAATTAGTCACCACAGTGACAGTGGCGGTGAGCCACAGAAAGGCACCGGCGAGAGACCGAGTGTCGGAGGGGAGAAGGGCGTATTCCACAAGCACCGGGGGAGGCAGGAGAGAGTGCCGCGGTTCCACTCGCCGTCTGATGGTTTAATCTTTACGACCACCTATCTGAGAGGCTTCGCTTCACTTCCAATAGACAAGGAAAGGAGGGCCCAGGAGTCAAGGGTGAATGCCTGGCGGAAGGGGGACAGGGATCGATGCCCCCGCACCAGGTCCCTGCGGCCTGGACCCCTTCCCTGGTCTCCATTCCTCACCCCTGCGTCCACCTAGCTTCCTTCCCGTCCCTTGCCGTGTCCACTTGAACCTCAGGCGTCCTCGGGCCGACCACCCCAGCTCTGGCCTGGGTGAGTCTCCTTGCCCGTGTGGCACCCAGAACCACGGACTATGTTTTTAGTCACACACCACGACACGCTTCATCACCGTCACGCCTTTTTAATTGTTCTCATTCGTTCACTCGCTCACGCACCACCAAGCACCTACGGCCTGCTGCACGGCGTGGCAGGTGCTGGATGCAGGAGAACAAAACAGTCCGGGTCCCCTGCCTGCCCTCCAAGCATCTGTCCTGGGAGACGGGGGCAAAAGAACAGACGTGACCCAGAGAAGCAAACGAACGAGTGACGTGACAATGACCACGATGGGGAACACGCGACAGCCTGGCTGGCGGGAAGGCCTCTCAGAGGCACGGCCGGGCCTGGCGCCCCGAGGTGCACCTGCAGAGCCCTGTGCAATGGCAGCACGGACGGCGGAGGCCAAGAGCTCAAGGTGCGCACGCGCTTGTTGAAATAACGAGTAGCTTGGAAAAGAGACAGAAGAAAACTTCAATGTAGGTCATCCTCACGTCCATGAAAGGCCAAGATTTTGGTTTTAGAGCCCTGTCAAATCTCTGAAGAGTCGAGAGAGAAAGCACAGCTTCGACGCCTGGGTTTCGGCATGCTGCAGTGTTGACGCTGGTCTGTTCAGGCCACAGAGAGGAGAGCTGGGACGTGGGCTCAACGCAGCCCCACAGAGAGGTGGGTCACAAGTCACTTTAAAAGCTGAAGAATCGTTAAGCTCCTGGTTGAACATATTAGAAACCAGCATGCTGATGCCCTTCTCTGCCCAGACAACAGTCACGGGGCTGGGAGGTCACCCTGGTTAGAGCACGTGGGGCCCCGCCCCCTGAGAGATGCCCAGAGACCGAGGCTCAGCTCCCAGGCCCGGCCGCCGTCCACCTCCTTAGCTAGTCTGTGTGCCCTGCCCAGCTCAAACGGGCGCTCTGCCTTTGAACGCTTCCCCCTGGATTTGTTGGCCCCCGGGGAGTTACTGGCACATCAAGATCATGAAACTCAAAACCACTGCAACTCAAAGTTACATTTCTTTTCATGTTTTAAACATCTGACTTCTCCAAACGGCTTATTCCAGTTTTTCTCCTTGAATCAAACTCTCCATTCTCTTGCAGATCTCTCATGCGGATCCCGCAGGCCTCACCTGCAGGGTGGGTGTCCACCTGGGGACCCAGGGACGAGGGTCCAGCAGGAAGTAGCAGGGCAGAAACGTGGCAGGGCCGTTTGGTTTCCTGCAGCTTTCGCTCAGCTATGGGCCCCCGTGCTGTGAGTCTTCACCACGGTGGAGTCTCAGACGTCACTCGGCTCGCTCCGTCCTCCATGGCCACAGTGGGAGCCTCATGTATGCTTCTCTTACTTTTTGGAATTACTGCTCTGTGGTTCTTAATCGGGACAGGAATGCGCACCTGCAAAACGCTTAGAAAAAGGTGGAGGCGCCTTTGGCTGCCGCAGTGACTAAGGGATGCACTGCATTTACCGTGAGCTCAGAGGACTCCCGTGACTCCCACGCGAAGGTGCCCCCCGCTGAACCGCGCTGACCCACACGGGCTCACACGCTGGCAGTTCACAGTCAGCCACGATCCCACGGCCAGAGATAACAGCTGGCAACTTTTTTTTTTTTTTTTTAGGACATTCCTTTGTCTACTATTCTTAATGCTTTGAGGTTTTTTTTTGGATAAATTCAGGTGGGATGTTTACAATACGGATCTTCCTTGGTTATAAAGATTACCGGGAACATCATTTTGAAAAAATGCACATATTCCCATACACAGATAAATCTGGATTTACTTAAAAACTCCTCCACTGTTTGCGGGGCATTCGGATTGTCCATTTCAGTTTTTCATGATGAAGTTTGTAGGGACAAACCACTTATCCCCTCCCCCAAGTGTGTGGCTGAGCCAGGAAACCGTAGAGGAACTAACGGAAGAGCTGCCTTCTAACGGACAGCTCCGTGTCTCAAGAAGCGTGCGCCCGAGCGGACGGGAGGTCTGCCGGGTCTCACCGTGAGCCAGTCCCGCTCCCGTCTGACAAGGTCCTTGTCCTCTGCTCCAGGTACTCCTCTTCAAAAGTGGCCCTACCAGATTTAAGAGCAGAGCGCCTAGGAGGA
Source organism: Cheirogaleus medius (assembly GCA_008086735.1). Lineage (NCBI taxonomy): Eukaryota > Metazoa > Chordata > Mammalia > Primates > Cheirogaleidae > Cheirogaleus > Cheirogaleus medius. The sequence goes on from VBSM01003144.1 coordinate 1,400,334, forward strand.
AATAAGCCTTCATTTGTCTTGCAAATTAAACTCTATTAACCCCGCCGTCTGCTCCTTGAACATGCTTCTGATATTAGATATGCTGCATACATTATGGAGATTCTGTGTTTTCAGCATTATATTAGACACAAAATATTTTAAAATTCTAGGATGTTTCTTGAACCAACCAAAAGAATTCTAATGTTCCAATAAGCAGGGATGTTGGAGGAAGAGTATGTTAGTTAATTCTGAGTCTATAATGCTCAACGACAGATATAAATTTTCAACGAAGTATCAGAAAAATCAAATAAAATATCCCAGTGAGTCGTTTTATTTTCCCCCCATATGTATGACATCAAAGGTGAAAACTACCTTAATTTGAAAAATGTAAGTTTCTGTTTTGTGAGCTCTGGCCTAAAAGAAATTCTGTGAAATCTAGACTTTAATGCCCACTCTTGAAGGAATTATATGATCAGTTATTTTTTCATTCTCTAGTGATGTGCTGTTAAAAACAGTTTTGGAGAACTTGCAAAACCACAACTTTTCTATGCAAATTTCAGAATAGCTTGTCAGTTTCTACAAAAAGTCCTGTTGTGATTTTAACTGTGATCGTGTTAAATCTGTTTGTGCAGACATCTTAACATTGATTCTTCCGACCTAAGAACACAATATGTCTCCATTTAGGCATTTTTTTTTCTTTCTTTCATTAAGGTTTTATAGTTTTCAGCATATATATCTTGCAGATAGCACTGGATATAAACCTATTCCATGTTTTTGCCTACTGCTGTAAGTGGAAATAGTCTTAAAATTTTAATAACCAATATTCATTGGCTAGTATAAAGAAATATAATTGGTTTTTGTATGTTGAGTAGTTTTATAGATTTAGGGGAATTTTCTATGTAGACAATCATCTCCTCTACAAGAATTTTATTTTTTCCTTTCCCAGTTTTTTTTTCTTAATGTACTGGACTGGCGAGGACCTCTCCTTGAATAGGTAAGAATGGACGTCTGTACCTTGTTTCTGGTTTTAGCAGGAAAGCATCCAGTCTTTCATCATCAGGTATGATTTCAACTAAAAGTATTTGATAGATTCCCTTTTATCAAGAATTCTTTTTGAGATTAGTTTATCTTCATTTTGTCTATGGTATGGTGAACTGATTTTTAAATATTGAACAGTCTTCCATGCATACGATAAACTCAACTTAGTAATGTTCCATCATTTTTTACACATTCCTGTTTTCAAGTTGCTAATATTCTTGAGGATTTTTGCATTTATGTTCATGAGGGATTATTTGTCTATAATTTTCTTTTAATGTCTTTATGAAGGTAATGCTGCCAGCAAAAAGGGTTGGAAAGTATTCCTTACCTGTGTATTTTCTAAAAGAGTTTTGTAGAATAGGTATTATTTCTTCCATAAATGTTTTGTAAAATCCCCCCATGAAGACATCCGGGCCTGAATTTTTTGTTATGGAAAGGCTTTTATCATAAATTCAACTAGTATAATATTAATAGACATAGGACTTTAGGTTACCTATTTCTTCTTGAATGAGCTTTGGTAGCTAGTACCTTTTAAAAGAGTTGTCCATTTAGTTAAGCAGCCAAACATATGGGCATAATTGTTCTTAGCATGTGTTCACTTTCTCAAAGTCCATAGGATTTGTAGCAATGGCCCTTTTCTCATTTTTAACATTGTGAATCTTTGACTTTGTTCTCTTAGTCTGGCTGGAGATTTATTGTAGCTTAATTGATATTCTCTGAAGAACCAGTTTTTTTGACTCAATATTTTCTATTGTTTTTTTCTGTTTTCCATTTCATCAATCTCTGTTCTTATCTTTATCTCCTTCTTCCTTCTTTTTGCCTTGGGCTTAATTTGCTCTTAATTTCCTGGTTTCTTCAAGAAGCAGTTTAGATCATTGTTTCCAGATCTTTCCCTATTATAAAAAAATTTAATGCTATAAATTTCCCTCAAAGCACACTTTTAGCTGCAACCCAAAACTTCTGATAGATTGTGCTTTCAGGTTCATCTGATTCAAAATACTTTCTAATTTCCCGTGTGACTTCTCTGAAAGTTATTTAGAACATTTATCCTGGATTTTACACATCTATTACTGATTTCTAATGTCATTCCACTCTGGGGGGGAAAACAGACTGTAAACAATTTAAAATTTATTCAAAATTATTTTATGGCTCAGAATATGGTCAATCTTAGAAATGATCCTTTCGCACTCGAAAGAAACACATACTTGGCTTATGCTGAATGTATTCCATAAGTATCAATTACATCGAGTTGGTAGATGATGCTGTTCAAATTGTCTATATCCTTACTGATCGCTTTATTGATCACTGAGAAAGTGGGGAAATGTTCATTTATAATTGTGGACTTTTCTATTTCTCACCGTCTTTTCCTTAAGGGCCAGGGGTCTCACTGTTCCTGAGGCTGGAGTATAATGGTGCAATCATAACTCACTGCAGCCTTGAACTCCTGGGTTCAAGCGATCCTCCAACCTCAGTCTCCCAAGTAGCTGGGTCTACGGGTGTGTTCCCATATATTTTGAAATTCTGTTGTCGGGTACATAGCTGTTTAAGATTATTATGTCTTCTTGGTGAACTGACCACTTTATTATGTGACATTTTTCTTTAACCCTAGTAATGTTCTTTGTTATGCAGACTACTTTAAGTATTAATATAGCCACTTCAGATTTTTATTAATATTTGCATAGTATATGTTTATTACCTTCCTTATACTTTTAAATTAGCAGTTTCTATTTAAAGTAGGTTTTTTTTGTATATAGCACATAGTTTGGTCTTGCTTTTTTCCCCTCAAAATGTTATAATTTCTGTTTCTTAATTGGTATGCTTAGACCACTTATGCTTAATTATTGACATAGTTGGATTAAAATACATCATCTTGTTCATTTTTTTCTATTTATTCTTCATTCTTCTTTTCTCCTTTTTGACCTGACTTTGGATTCAATTTTTTTTTTTTTATGGTTCCATTTTCTCTCCACTGCTGGGTTAAATCTTACACCCTTTTAAAATTCTTTTTATAAGGCATTTCCCTAAAGATTGAACATTAAATTCCTTGCATACCTGAGATAAGCCTAGTTTTTCTATACAATGTCAGATTTAATGTACTAATTTTGTTTAGGATTGTTTTGATCTATTTTAATAAGTGAAGAAGGCCTGTGGGGTCTGTCTGGATTCCGTATCAGGGTCATGCTTACCTCACAGAATAAGCAGGACGCCAAGTACTCATTCCCTCCTTTTTATTTTCTGGAAGAGTTAAGGTGAGACTGAAATGGTGTGTTTCAGAAATGAAAGTTGTTACCTATAAAACCGAGTCAGGAAGTTTTCATTATGAGAAGATTTAACCACAGCTTTAATTACTTGTAGAGCTTTAGGACTATTCAAGCTTTTCATCAATTTATTTGAGGTACATTTTTCCAGGAACTGAGTGAATTTTGCCCAGACTTTAGCATATAGATGTAGACAGCATCATGTTGTTTACTTTTTAATTTCAAACTTTTCTGTACTTTTCATTATTCATGTCTTATTTTTAACCACTTTTTTTCTTTTAAAGAAATTAATGGGTTTTGATCTTTACGGCATTTTTATGTCATTAATTTCGACTCTTCTACATTTTTAAAGTTTTATTCTGTTCATTTTCTAACTTCTTAAAATGGATACTATCACTGCTGCATGTTTATTTTAGAGTTTATTTTATACATCCTTACAGCTGCACCACTTTTTGTTTAGGTAGTATTTCCCAGTATGCTTCTTTATATCCATTTACCCTCAAAGTCTGCAAGTCCTTACGCTTTGGGTAGTAACCTTTCTGCGTGGTTCATATTTGTGTTTCATGTTCAGTTTGTTCATTCGTGTTTCATGTTCAGTTTGTCCACTGTCGAACCAAATAAGTGACTGAGGGAAAAATCTCCATCGGTGGAGGTTAATTTAGCTAAAGTTGAGGACGTGCCCAGGAAAAACACGAACCAGACAGACCTGTGGCTTTTTTTCTGAAGGCACGTGGAGAGAAAGAGAAAAAAAAATGTGCGTGTGGGGAGGCAGAGTTGGGAAGCAAAATGGTTACATTCTTGTGAGGCTCAGGAAATCTACATTTTACATAAGATAACGCAAATGTGAGAGGAGAAACGGGAGTGAAGGAAGCATCATTGTGTAAATACCCCGGGGTGGAATGTCCGATTCTGTCTTGCCTCTGTTCTGCACCTGTAAAGATACACTTGTAATTCAGCATTAGCGTGGAAGCACAGAGACTTTAGTTTGAGGAGCTCGACACAGCCTGTGGACAAGCTGCAATTTGCATGTCCCCGCTCATAGAAGGTCAGCAAGGAACTTCTTTAATGAAAGATGTGTGAGGTCAGTTCTTCACAGGTGCCTGAGGCCTTTACCTTCCCGTTTGCACAAGGTGTTGAGGAGGGGTGGTCCAGAGATTTTGATCTTCTTTTTATACGATCTTATTCTTACTGCTGAGTTTAGTTCATTTACATTTATTGTAATTATTAAGGTATAACTTTTGAGGTCTTGTAACTGAGAGAATATTTTTGCCAGTCCTTTCACATTTTAAAGTTTTAGCTTGATACAAAACTGTGTTCTAAGTTATTTTCCTTTAATACATGGAGAACTCTCTGCCTTCGTCTTCTTACACTGTGTTGCTGTTGAAAAACCTGAAGTCCATACGACCACTGGTCCTTTTGTCCTAACATCTTAGAATATTCTCTTTCTACTCTTAAATTTCACTGTGATATTCTAGACGTCAGCTTCTCCTGATTTTGGCTCCTGGGTAACCTCTTGCATCTTTCATTCTGAAGTCCTTCATGTTTTCTCAATTCTAGGAGGTTTATATCCATTAATTCTTCAAATATTTCTTCCTGGAAGGAATGTGAGATTGGAGGCATCAATCTGTTTTTCTAACGGTTGTTCTTTAGTTCTCGTGGGGCTCTTTCAAGATAAGCACCCACCTCCTCCTCCAAGGAAGATGTAGAAATACCAGGTTCAGCCTAAATCCTTCAGAGATTGACGTGTCTGGGAGATTTAGATGCAGTCAAATCACATCCAACGTTTCCTTTTGTATGTATGCGAAGCACAGCACTTTACATGCCCCCCTTCATGCAACCCAGCACCTACCAGCTGGGGGAAGCACGCCCATCTAGAACCGGGGCTGAGACTAGAGGGAACATGACAGGAGGCGCTCTCCTACCCTCAGTTTTGTGCCAGTACAACACGGGCACTTGCTGCGTGAACGTGCTCGGGGTGCCGCCACGAAACGTCACACTGGGTGGTTTAGAAAACAGACATTTATTTCCTCACAGCTCGGGAGCCTGGGAGCCTACGGTGGAGGTGTGAGCATGATGGGGAAAACCGCCGGGCGCTGGGACGCACCTGCTCGCTGCCTCCCCGCCGCTCCGCATCCCCGCGGGCCGGTGCTGTGCAGAGCAGGCTGGAGGCAGCCAAGGGCGGGTGTGCAGGTGCGCGCTGCTGGGACCCGGCCTCGTCTGGTCCGGACCCGCACTCGGTGCTCGGCCGCCTGCTCCCGTCCTGCTTGCGTGTTCCTGATTGGGTACTTTTTGAATCCCACTGTTCCTGATTGGAAGTTATAGCTTGTTCCTGATTGGATGTTGTAGCTCGTTGCTGATTGGATGTTAACGCTTGTTGCTGGTTGGCTGTTAATGCTTGTTCCTGATTGGGCACTTTTTGAGTCCTACCAAGGGTATAAAAGCAGGAGGAGAATGGGGAAGGGGGGGTCAGAAGAACAGAAGACGGCTGAGGGTGCAGATGGAATAAAGACAGTCTCCGACTCTCCGCGTCCTTCCAGCGTCAAGAGCTGTTTAACACTACCAAGGACTGTTAATACTTAAGAACCAAGAGCTGTTAACACTCGCTGGAACAAGCAGGGCGGCTTTCTCCCTGCCGCACTCCTGGGCCTGCAGATGGCTGCCTCCTCACCTGGCCACGTATCTGCACAGAGCTTCTGCGTCTGTGTCCTCAGCTCTTCTTCTTACAGGGACACTAGTTGGGCTGCATCAGGCCTCACCCTAACAATCCCATTTTAACTTAAGTGCCTGTTTCAAGGCCCCATCTCCAAATACGGTCACAGGCTGAATACTGCAGGCCAAGGCGTGGGGGCGCAATTCACCTGCACTAGCCTGACAACGCGAGCCTCCATACACCTCGCCCCGGGCAGATCTCTTGCCTCACCCCACTCCTAAAATCCCTCAAGCAAGTCCTAAAATCTTAAAGATAATCCATTTTCGACCAACTCGTTATGCTTGAAAGGAAGAAACCGACTTGTACCACACACGTACGTGGACACCATGAAGGACCATGTTAGTACGATCCCAAGTCGTCTCAATTGCCGTGCACGTGGGAACGCCAACAAAGAGCGAGAGCCCCGCCGTACCCCAGGGCCTTGGTTGCGAGGGAGGCTCTGAGGTCAGAACATGGCAGGCCCATCTGCACTCACACCAGGCTCCTAAGACACCTTCCTTTCCCATTCACCAGCAGTTTTCTATTCAGGGGCACTAGGTCTCCCAGGGAATGACAAAAACACTACTTGAGGCAAGAGTTAAGAGGTGCGAACTCCACTTACACCCAGTGGAGCTTTTCAGATGTACATTGTGTTATCTATCACACCACACTAATTAGTGACAAAGGGTGCTTCTGCCTATGCAGGTCATTGGAAATGTAAAATACGTGAGAGACAAAAACACTTTTATTCAGGAGAAGCAACCTTTAGAAAATCCTACAGGTTTATATAGCCTCTGACTTGGGCAACTCGAGTGTGGCCGCTCTAGTCAGTTTAAGCTTGGCACTATAATTAGAAAGCAGCACTTTGAATGTTCACTTAATGAGTTTAAAATGTAAATGATAACTTGAAAATTATTACTCGTATTTTATCAATTGTATAATTTCTGATTTACTCAAAAGATTACTTTCCGACTTTAACATATTTCCTAAATATTTTCTTATAGACTCAAATGTGACAATGGCCTCACTAAAGATACTATAATTTCAAAAAGAACTTTCATTCTGGGAGGCAATGGGCATCTGCAAAACAATCTACAGAACTCATAATAGATCAACAGGGGAATGCTGAAAGCTTTTTCTTTGAATTTAGCAACGAGACCAACAATGCCCACGATCACGACTTCTATTCAAAACTGTATTAAGAGGACCTAGCCAGAAAGCCAAAGAAAAAGGAATGGAAAAAGTGAACATGAAGGAATACTGCCACTGAGGTCTGCTTTCAATGACGGTCCTCAGAGGTACCGAGCAGGTTTGAGTCACTCCAAATAGGATTATGAGCATCATCATGAAGTCCCCTTTTCGATGATGCAAACAACGAGAGTCTCCCGAGTATTTATTGAGTGCCTACTGAGTACTAGCCTCCATGTTGGCTATGTGTCGACTCATTCGATTCTCACAACAGTCCTGAGCGGGCACCGACCCGTCTCTTCAGGAACGGTTCAGAGATGACAATCTGAACCAAGACAGAGGACGCCACGTCACCGCCCCAAGACGGACTTGGGTGAGAGGACACTGGGCACTTGGGGGTTTCTCCACTACAAAAATTTGTAACCACAGAGCAAAAATGTTGTGAAGATAAAACATTTTACTTCATAGACGAATGTCTGAGGAATAAGAACATTACAAATCCTATTAAAAAAAAAAAAAGGAAAAGAAAAAAGAGCAGAACTTAGAAAACCAGATTCTACCTCCTCTTAGTTCAAACATAGTGGCCAAAAGCAGGCAGATTTTGAACTCAGAAGAATATGTAAATTTTCCAGTCTCTTTTTCTTTTTGGCACAGAGAACACAAATCCACCCTCAATATATATAATATTTTGGTCTACGTACAGCGGGAGCCCCCTGTGGCCTGTTCATGAGATGCTGTCTTATTCCCTCCTGAGAGCAGCAGGCCTGGCCTTCCTGTCCCGCACTTCCACACGTTCCCAGTTTGCACCGTGCGGAACTCTTGGGAGCAAGGCAGTCACTAAGACACAGAACTACCAGTGGCCTCCCTCCTTCAAAAAGTGCAATCAATTATCAGAAAGTTTAGAAGAAGCAAAATTTCTTTTGAAAAACTTCATGTAAATACTGTAATAGCACAGCTCTAAATCAAATTATATACCTTAAAATTATTTAAACAAATATCTCAGGACTTCTGTTTCCAGGCAAGATGGAGTAAGTAACAGAAACAGGAATTATCCTCCACCACAACACCCAAAAAGGCAAAAACAGCTTTCAAGATACTGGAGAGCAAAGCACAGAGATGAGTAAGTGACAGGAAATAAGCGGGTGGGAGTTAGGACTACCCTGAGAGTTCCCAGGCACAGGAGGGGCCCAGCCAGCTCTTGGGGACCAGGGGAGGGCAGAACCAGAGACACAGGCATCTCAGGGGGACGACTGCAGAGATCTCAGCTCAGAGGGGCTGGCCTCAGTTCGCCGCTCTGCTTCTCCCTGAGAAGTCTTAAAAGACCCCAAAAGAAGCAAATTTTTTTCAAGTAATTTAACTGTATCCCAGAACAAAGTTCAGGAATATTTATTGGAATGTGAAAATACCCAGCACTCAACCGGGGAAAATTTACGATACTGGGCATCCAATCAAAGATCACCAGGCATGCAAGGGAGCAAGAACATATGACCCATCACAAGGAGAAATATCAACCAATTGAAGCTGACCTACAACTAAACCAGATGTTAGAATTAGCAAAAACACAAAAACAGATATTGCAACTGTACTCCAATGTTCACACAGTAGAATTATAAAAGATACTAACAAAAACGACTCAAATAGAAATTCTAGAGATTAAAACAAAAAATCTAAGATTAAAAATACATTGAATGAGAATGGACACTGCATAAGAAAAGATCAGTGAACTTGAACATGTACCTACAGAAACTATCCAAAATGGAGGACAGAGAGAGAGAGAGAAAGAATCGAAAGGAATACTGGTGAGCTGTTGGACAGCTTCGGGAAATCTTATACACGTGTAATTGGAATTTCTGAAAGGGAGAGAGAAAAAATATTCGAAGAAATAACAGCCGAAATATTTCCAATTTTGATGCAAACTATAATATGCACAGATACACAATGTTCAAAACCAAGTACAAGAAACATGAAAAAACTGCAAGACGACACCTCAAAATCAAATAGTTCAAAAATTGGTAAAGAGCCTCACCAGCAGAGGAAAAAAGACACATCACATAAGCACAAAAGGCGAGGATGACGGCAGAATTCTTAATGGAAACAACACAAGAAGGCAGTGTAGCAAAATCTGTGGAGTACTGAAAAAAAAACAAACCTGTCAATCTAGAATTCTATACCCAGTGAAAGTATCAACGCAAGTAGCAATGAAGCCTTTTGGGGCATACAAAAGCTGCAAGAACCCCTCTGTAGCAGACTGGCACTATGAGAAACGGTGAAGAAAATCTCAGGCAGGAGGAAATGACGCACAAAGAATGACTTCCGGAGTGACATTCACCAAATATCAGCACTGATTATTTTGGGGCTGTGGGATGGGAAGTGACTTGTTATTTTCTTCTGCTTTCCTCTATTGCTTATATTTAAAATGTGTCAGTTTTATAAAAGTCAGTTTTAAAAATGTAACTTTACTGCACAGAAATTTAAAATACAAAGAAAAACAGGAAATTCCTTGATCTTCATCCCAAAACAGCCATTATTACCATTTAGAGTGCCGCTGACTTCAAGCTTTTTCTCCTGTGACATAGTTAAAATTGTAATGTACCTGCTGGTTAGTCACGCGCTACGCGTTGTCATTTAACTGAAGCATTTTCCATGACTACACAATCTCATGAGCACTGAGATGCTATTTTTGGTTAAAATGTGGCATTATTATCTAAATGATTTCACTATTGTTAGATATTTAGGTTTGTTTCCATTTTTTCTCTGTAAGAGAAGCAACAATGTATAAAGTTTTCTATATATTTTGGATTTCCTCTATACTTTTTCAAAGTAGGATTCCCGAATCAAAGGATTTTAACGTTTTCACGTCTGCATACATTCACAAAATTTACAGCCATTTCCAGTGTCGGCAGCATCAGGTGGGAAAACCTGTTTCAGCTCATCCTGAAAAACGCTGAATATTTTTATTTACATTTTTCTCTAACTCAATGGTGAAAAACAGCATTTTTTAAAAATTTACATGAAATTTTGTCCAGAAAATATATTTTGAGATATAAAGCAGTTATTTTCAAAGCATGTATTTAAATGATATTTTGCCCTTTACTTATTCCATTGGACCTAGATATTCCTCAGCATCCTATTTAGTTTTCATAGCAGCCTGAGATGTGGAACCAAACATCGTTACATGAGAACCTTCTGAACCTGGCTTTTAAAGACACCCAGTCACTCCCAGACGACTTTGAGCTCACTCTGTCATGTGGCTGAGTGAACAACCCTCTCCCCTCCAAGTCCCAACATGCACACACAGGCACTCCCAGAAATTACCAAAGAACTGACCTGGTGCCCCGACCCGTTCACCAGAACCCAGAACCGTGTCCGGCACGTAAGCAGCACTCAGGTACCGTCCTGGGGAAAAGCAGCTTGGTCTTTGATCAGGATAACCCCCAAACCCTTTATCATGTGCTTTTTGTCCTGTACGGGGCAATTACAGTTTAAAACACCCATTTTAATCTTTATAAGCCTCAGTTTATTTCTTTGTGACACAGATGACTGCCAGGAGCCTCACCACCTCACGGGGCCACAGTGCCAGCCGCTGAGACACAGCAAGAGAAAGCGCCCTGACAGACACAGGGCACCCACGTGCAATTCACCTCCAGGATGCCACAGCAGTAAAATGTGGTACGGTTAAAAATGAAAATAAGCTAAACGACTGATTACAGGTTATTAAATAAATCATGAATCCTCAATAATTCGGGATACCGCATACCCAATATTTAATGACACGGCATAACACACATGATGTTCTATGAAAAGGCACATCACATCATAACACGAGCAATGCAACCCAAATCTTGTTAAAGTCTGCACATTGCATGCATGAAAAAAACTAGAAGGACTGATAAAATATGAACAGTGATACCTGTGATAGGAGTAAGAATCTTTGTTTTCTTTATGCTTTATTTCAACACTGAACATACATTTTTCATAATCTCAAAAAATTTACAAAACCATATACACATAAGCCATCGTTGTTATAAATCTAAACCCTGAAACAGTACCATTTCCGAAAGTTTATACTGTAAGAGACTTTCAGTCTTCCGTCTCCCCATTTGAACAACACATGGCAGGATGGATAATGCATTCATTCAACAGATTATGATTTGGCTTTTAACGCAGCTTAAGAAAACAAAGAGTCAAACTCTCCTCCTACTTTCTGCCCTTAAATAGTACCATGTAAAAGCTTAGGCCGTGCAGTTGTAGTTGAGTTACAGATGCCTAAGAAGTGGGGTGTTAGTTATTAAAAAAAAAAATCAGACTGGTCCCACTAACACTAATAAAAGTTGGGAGACAAAATACGTAACATGGAAACACGGATGGAAAATACGAGCAACAAATTACTTTTCCCTGCTTCACTTTATGATCATATAGATACCGATGAGGTTTGGGATTTCAAGATATTTTTCCTCCCCTTTTTCATTAAAAACAAAACAAGTATAGATCTGGATTTCTGGACAGTGATGCACTTTTCTAAAATATTTACAAAATAAAGCAAGTATCTTTAAAGTGAGTCATTTTTCTTTAAATGAACCACATCAGAAGCAAACTGGCCATTTTTCCCCAGCGCGAGCACGCGAGTGCAATGAAATAATTCACAAAGCAACTTTACCTTCTCATAGCACTTTACCTAGTAATCGGTATTTAGTAGCCCTTGCCAGCTCACCATTAAAAATGGATTATTTTATTGATCACAACACCTTGAGACAGTGTCTCCACCCTGCCCATGAAAATCTTCCTTCTGTTTTCTATCAGTTCTGAGTGTCTCACCTTCCACGTGCATTCGCTCTCTTACGCACTAACAAAGTAAAGGTAATTAAGTCCCAGGATGAGTTTTAAACACTGCAGCGAGTCCATTTGCAAGGGCCTAGGAGCTTCAGGAGAACAAAAGAAAATTTTTCCCCCCCTAAAAGCAGAGAAGGGAAGTATCCGCGAAGCTCAGCCGGCAAGATGGCTCGTTTCAAAGGAAGGGTTAATCTCTCTCCTCACATCCAGCCATGAACTACACCAAAGAGCTCCTCACGGCATGAGATGGGAAGACATTTCACTTGATGTTGCTCAAATCCAACTTTCAAATTGCCCTTCAGAGGAATCTCTAGGCAGACAAGCCGACCTTCTACGGGGAGATCAAAGGGAAGTGGAATCACAGTGGCCAGAGCCTTTCATCTGGACAGACACCACCAGCGCCTGGGACCTGTTGCTCCTAGGGGGTGAGATGTTGGGAGAATCACAGATTAACTAAGCACCTCGGGTACCTGGCGCACACAGACGGCGGCCGCGGCCGGCCAGCCTCAGACCGGAGACACACTGTGATCACCCAGACAAAGCACACGGCTACAGCCAACCGCCCGCCTTCGCCCGCAGCTCCTATCCCGTGTCCTCGGACGGGGCCGCCGCGCCGCGAGCAGACATGCGCACGCGAGGGCGTTGGCAGCTTTCTGACATGCTATTTAGCATCTCTGTGAAAAGAACAAATCGCTTGACATATTGGTTCCAATAAACTGCGTTTCCTTTTCAACCTTCCGGATGCTTTCCCTGCTCACAGAGAAGGACGGGTGGGATTATCCCAGCAAGTCCAGGAGACACACCTCCGCCCGGCTCGTCACACTTCTGAGACCCGCCGTGAAAGCCTGCACGGTGGTTTTGAGGGATGGGAAAACATGCACTTGGGATTCAGCCGAGATCAAGAATGTGTTTTATTTGTGAGCTACGGCAGAAATGCAGGGCTGACTTAACTTTTCCCTAAAGACAATCAACCTGAAGGCACAGCCTTGGTAAAGAACAGAAAGGTGACATGGCTCTCACAAACACAGTGTCGGTTACCTAGTTACTGAATTTTACACTGTTTAACTCTTCCATCCTTCCAAAGCGAGTTAAGATCTCAGGCTCTACTAGAAGAATACGTGAAGGAAAATCTGTGAACTAAAATAAAATTTTAAGCCCCCCAGCCAACTGAATGGGCCCCCTCTTAACCAGGGGGATGTCAGAAACATCCTAACGCTGAGTTGCTGGCCATGAGAAGGGAGGTCAGACACACATCATGCCCCCGTCTCTTCTTGGAAATATCCTTTGTAATTCACTAACAGGAGGCCTAGGGCCATGCAAGACAAAGCTTAAACCACACCTGCAGGTCCTCAGTTTACCCAACAGATCTCTGGAGTCTGAATCTATGACCGGTGACTTGTCTCTAATTAGCTGACTTCTTTATCTTAACTCAAAACATTCTAAGCCTTTAGACAGAGCTTAATTTCTCTAACTCATTACAAATCAGAAAATCATTAAACTCACTTATATAACCCATAATCCCTGCTTACAGATGTCCCACCTTTTCAGGCCAAACCAATGTGTGTTTTGTATGTATTGATTTATGACTTTACATGTAATTCCTGTCCCCTAAAATGCATAAAAACAAACTGCAATTCCACTTCCTCAAGGCTTCCTGGGTGTGGCTCCAGGCCATGGTCACTCACACTTGGCTCAGAATAAACCTCTTTAAATTATTTTATGGAGTTTGGGTTCTCTTCCATTAGTAATTCCAATACCTAAGGTTTATAACCAGGCATAGACAGGCTACAATGTGAAACACAGTATCATGGAAAATAAAATATTCTATGATAATACTCACGCAATAGACACAGCACATCCCGAGTACGTGCGTGTAGGAGATGGTACTAAAATTTCTAGCACAGCAATGCCTGTTTCTACCAAAAACAATACTCACAAAGATATTCCTATAGTCAGATATGGTGGGATCCTAAAGGTTTACATGGCATGTTTCATATAGAAGAGCCAATCAGTCCATATATCCCCAAATTATCCATAATATCTTCAAAGAAACATGAGCCAGTTAGAGGGAAAAACCTAACGCTGGCAACACAGGCCCAGTGGGGTAGACCACGGCTGCCAGGCAGGGCCTAGGGCCAGGATCTGCTCCTGAGTGAGCAGAAGAACCCAGCTGGGATGGTACCGCCTGGGCCAGGTGCCTGCAGGGGGAGGGCTGGAGGAACACTGGGCACACAGCTCCCCTGGGAGTGGCACTACAAGCAGTCACTTTCTCAGGGCAGGAAGGGGGAGGCCGTCGTGGTGGCAGCCGCCTTTGGGTTTTGGTTGCTTCGATGGCTGCTGAATCTTCTTCCAAGGAAAGATGAGATTCTCCCTCCTGTAAGTGATAAGCTCCTGGTTCACTGTCCTCCTATCTCGTGAGCAAACAAAACAAGCAGAAGAAAAGGAAGCTGGGTGAAGTCAGTTCAAATGTGACTTTGAGTCAAACCTCAAGTATCTTAACAGCCCAGGGACTTTCAGCTGTTTATCAGTTGAGATTCCTGACAGTCCGAGATTCCTAACAGTTCCAGCTTTGTTTGTCCCTAGGCACCCACAGTTCAAAAGGTATTTGGCCGAGTACTGGGGTGGTGGCTCCTTCACGAACACAACCTGAATATGTCGGGAGTTTTTCCCCATATAACACCCGCTGGTCTTGCCCTGGACGTTTTGCTAAAGGACTCAGCTCAGGGGCAGGGTTCTAGAAAGCACCCCAGGGTCAATGCCACGGCAGATGCTGGCACCAGGCCTTGAGGCCAGCCTGGCCAGAGCACAGCGGTGACTGTCACCGCCCAGCGACTGAAGGAGACACGGGCACCACCTTCTGAAAAACCAGAGCTAAACATGAAACATGTAGGGAAACATTTACTCCCTGAAAATAATTATCATGTTTCTTCATTTTTCCCAAAACATCTATGGGCAAACTTGTAAAGCTTTTTGAAAAACAACTTACACTTAGTTCATTTCATGGAAGCAAATTCCATTTAGCTACGGTTTTTGATGAACAGACCGGTATTAAAAAAACGAAGAAGGCCATATTTTTCCAAAAGCATCTTAAATTTGGGAAAATATCCCAAAGCATCAGAAACTGTTGTTTAGATGGTATTTATCTGCATGGATATTAAAATTCTTCATATAGGACTAAAATATATATTTAGCACCAGCTGTAATTTTCAAGATAATCAGATGCCTCCAAAGTGGAGTCACCATCACGCCACCTCTAGTGCGTAACTTCAAACAACACACGCAAACTCTGAACACCCCAGAGTCACCACGAACGTGGCAACGCGGCAATTTTAGCTCCTTCCCAGAACATAACTCTGCGCTCACAGATTCCAAATTTCTTCTCTGTATTTTTCTTCTAACTATGGGAATAAAATAAACCACTTAGGTGACAGTCAAGTGTCTGTAAAATATATAACAGTGATAATCCCAGTGGAAATGCGGCAGATATTTACACAAGAGTGGAATATGCAGCAGGGTGGAAAAGGCTGGCAGAGGGGGTGCATTTTCAGAGGCCTCTTCCGGATGGACTCGCACGGCTGCGAGGAAGGAGGCCGGGCGGGGGCCCTCCGTGCACATGTCTCGTACTCTCACTCTGAGGTGTCCGGAGCCAAGGGAAGACATTTTTTTAAAAAACGGGTCTGCACCAAGAGCACAAAAGGTCGCTCTAATTATATAATTGGGGGTGAGAGACTGAACTCTTCGTCATAAAAGCTGCTTTATTTGACTTTTTAAGGGGGGAGGGAGGCAGGGAAGAAGGGGGTATATATTCTGTTTTCTTCTTCGCGCTCCTGTTTTTGTTAGACTGGTTCCAGAAATCCTAGTCTCTCCCTGGGGAATCCCAGCTGAGTTTAGCCTGTCACCATCTTCAATTACTGAAGTCACATATGTTAGAGACTGATCCACGTGAGAAAAATAGTCCCCGATACTTTCCAACCCGAGCCCTCATCGCCCCCTGCACATCTTGTTCAACAACTGAAACCTTCCTTTGATTTCTCACTTTCAAGTGGAGTTTCTAATTATGCTAGAACTGAGCAAGAACCAGGGGAGACCCGCGTCCCACAGCTTGTCTTCCTAGGTGGACCCAGGAAGCCTGCCTGTGAGCTGGCGCGCTGTGGAGCCAAGCCCATCTGATGCCCTTTAACGCCAGGGACACTCAGGAGGACGATGAGGGGATCACAGCCACCTCTGTCCTCTCAGGGGCAGACAGCAGCACACACACTGCTTGATCTCCGGGAGCCTGACCTTGTTTCTGGGGCTGTGCGCTCCACTATTCGCCGGATGGCAAGCATTCTCTGCCACTGGGTATGCAAGTTTTAGGGCCAACAGTTTACAAAACAATTCAATTTTGACTTTACTGGGTTAATAGTTCTGAGAAGAGTAATATGCATCTTGGAAAAAAATCTGTCTCTTGACCCAAAGTGCTTCACCGAGGCACTCTCAGATGCATAAAGAAGGTGCTATGCAACAGAAGTTAGGCAGGTACTGCCAGATCCAGGGCCATCTCCAGCTGAGCTTTGCAAATACAGCAAGGCCTGGGGCAGGCAGAGCAGCCCCCTGGGCCTCTCCCAGTTCATCTTCCTGCAGGAGACCACAGGGTGGAGGGTGGCCAGGCTGGAGCCAGCTCCAGAGCATCAGGCCTTCTCCCCCTAGGAGAAACAGACTCATCCCCCCTGAAATTCACATGAGCAGCCGGAAGCTCAAGGAAGCTGTAGAAAGAACTCAAGATTCTCCCGCAATACTGACTGCACTGTGGTTTCTGCCAGTACTTACATGGTGCAAACTAACCCATCCATTACCCAGAGCAGGAACGGGTGGGGAAGGACGGCAGGGAAGCACGCAGGTGGATGGGGACTCACCACCTGGAGCACAGAATATTCCACTACATGTTCCTGAGCCCCCTCGCCCTGCCACACACACCTCTGCACCTTTACATGCAGGCTGATAGACTCAGCTGGCTCTTCCCGAGCTCAGAGCAGCTCATCAGGGTGGAAAAGGCACCAACACGCAGGAAGGGAAAGAAGGCAGTCCAGCCTTCCGTATTCAATGGTGGCTGCGCCCTGTCTGCCCGACACAGTCTCCATTCTGCCCACGAAGGTGGCCTCAAGCGTCCCCGACTGGCTGGCCGAACTCACCTGCACCAACATGAGCTGCAGGAACACATGGGAATCTGAAGGAAAAAAATTAATATTCTGGGAAGATTATAATCAAGACTGAAAAGTTGGTGATGAGCTGAAAAGAAATACAAATATAAAAAAGGGATTTAGAGAAAAGTCTAGGCAAGATTGTGCCAGGGCACGCTTGGCTGAAGGTAGAGCATTTGGCAGGTACTAAAAATAACCAACCCTGGTTAGTATTGGAGGAAACACAGAAAGATGACTACAGGTGCACACTCAAGTTACACCATAGTCTTACTTTGCTATGGGTTTCTGTCATGAATGGATGTTGAATTTTGCCAAAAAAATTTTCTTTTGTTAACTACTGAGATGACCAAAGTTTTTCTCTTTTTTGTCTCTGAACGTGGAGCACTGCACTGATTGATTTTTGAATGTTAAATTCAACCCCAAGTTCCTGAGATAAACCCCACTAGAAACATACATATTTTTCTATATTACAAAATTGACATTCTTTAATGAGGATTTTTGCATCTGGGATCATGAGACACTGGTGTGTGGGTTTTGTTTCTCATATTATGTCCTTGCAGATGTTGGTATCACGGTTACGCTGGTCTCATAAAACAAGCCGGGGAGTATTCTCTCCTTTGCGGTTCCTTCAAAAGGCTGACACAAGATTGGTATTACTTCTTCCTTAACTATTTGATAAAGTTCAACAAGGAAGCCATATGGGTTCTCAATTTTTCTTTGAGGAAACACTTTTCATTTTCAGTTTCTTTAGATTCAATTGCTAAGATCTGAAGGGAAATTTGCTTATTTTGTCGAAACTGCCAAATTTGTCAGCATAAAGTTTTAAATAATATGCTATTATCTTTGAACATTCGTAGACTCTGTAGTGATGTCTCTTTTTTCGTTTCTATTATTTGTCATTTGGTTCTTCTCCTTTTTTTTCCCCCCCTTGATCAGTCTTGGCTAGGGATTTAAAAAACTTTTTACAAATGTTTCCAGACATGGGTTTTGGCTTTGTTACTATGTTTATTATACTGTTTTCTGCTTCACTGATATCATCTTATTGGTACTGTTCCTTCTTTCTACATTAAGGTCTACTCTGTCATATATTCACACAGACCAACTGTTTTATAGCTGGTGCTTACAGAAAACATCTTTTACACTGTATTTGAGGTGTGCCTCTTTAGTCGATGGTTAGACATTGTGTTCTTATAGTGGGACTTAATCGAATCTTCAGTTAGTCCACTGACTTTTAAAGTAATTCCCGATAAGGCTGTTTTTCATGTTCCACTTACCTCATCTGTGATTTTTCCTTTTGTTCCCCTTTCCCGACTTCTTTCGGGTGAACCAAGTATGTTTGTTAGTTCATTTATTCCCTCCTCTCTTGGCTTCAGCGGTACACCTGCGCTGTGTTCACAGGTGAGGGATGCAGAGTTCACAATCCACAGCCCTCATCTATCAGACACCTCGCAAAGTAACACGCAATCCCTCCGCAACCGGAGACCCTTACGGCAGCACAGTCTCGCCCATGGCCTCCTCGTACCCACCCTTTCTCATCTTGTGTTATTTCACCATCAGCCAACGTCCACGTCCGCCTAAGACGCAAGGCCTGGGGTCCGCTGGACACAGAGTCAGTACGGCGGGAAGCTTTAATCGCTCGGTTTGCTTTGCTTCCCCCTCCCCCTCCGCACCCCACCATGAGACGAGCACTGTCCTCTGTGGAGGGAGCGCCACACATCCACGGGGCCGCCAGGACCTCGGTCCGGGGCGAGGCACAAAAACCGGGGACACTGTCCCCATCTCAGTCGCTCTTATGATCTACTGATAACTGTTGACGCCAGACATCCCGGCACAAGAAAAAGTGCTGGATTAAAGGAGCTGGCGGCGAGAAGGTCGCTAAAGGCTTTGAGAACACGCACCCCACAGAGCTGGGTGGGCCTTGGGGGCTACACACAACCCGCACAGGCGGGCGGCGCTGAGGGGCACACACAGGAAGGGTGCTCTGCAGGCTGGCGGGGCCAGGGCGTCTCTGGGAGGGCACAGGTGATGCCTCCTCAGCTGTGCTATCAGAACAGCATGTGCTTACGTCATTTCTTGGGGAAGAGGGTGTGGTGACAACATGCTCCCCTAGTATACAAATGCAGATACTCTTTAAAAGGCATATACACTAGAAGCTAAAAAGGTAGCAAGACATGCTAGGCACACGCCACAGTGCCCCCAAGCACAAACCTAACTCCAGACAGCAGCCGGTCTAGCAGACTGGAGACTGCCTCCCCCAATATTCCACCAGCCGACATGTGTGGATGAGGGGGCCCTGCCTCCATCCCACCACTAGGGCTCTTCCCGACCTTCATGTCCTCTCTGAACTGCTGCCAGATAGGTGCAGCTCAGGAACTGCTAGGTCTGAACATACACCTGGGCAAACACGTCTGTTCACAGCAACATGATTAGGTATCTTGTGTCTTCTCTCCAAAATGAGACGGGCAGAGGCTCACTGTAAACTTTGCTCATATCTGCAAAGCATCGATCAATTATCCACCTATGTTGCACAGAGCAATCACCCACCAAAGAGTCATGGACTGTCTGACACCCAGTAAGACGGGCAGAGGAGGACACATGGCCGGCCGGCTCCACCTCTGGGTGGGGCTGGGCACAGACTGAGCAGCGGCAGAGGCTCGGAACAGAATCCAGGGAAGCGGGTCACTCTCCCAGGGCCGTAAACTCTGCTCACGTCAACTCTACCCCTCAAGGAAATGGGCTTCACTCACTCCCATAGGTCAGAGGTCACTCAGTTCACTGGCTACCAAATCTCACGAGCCATGTGACCAAGTCCTTTAACTCACTACTTCTAAATACTTAAAAGAAAATAAGCCATTTATAGAAATTCATCATGTAATCACAATGTCATATTTTTAATGAGACTGTATCAAATCTTATTTAAATGCAATCTAAAACTTACTTACAAGGTAAGCACAAGAAATGAAACAAAACAAAACCAAACAAAAAAAAAAAAACCCAGGAAAGGTGGCCATTTGATGTTATTGGACATTAAGAATTAGCTACCTGAAATCATTTAATAACTGAAGTCTCTGGACAGCAGTTACCATATCTCTGTGTACGCTTAAATAGTAATCTCACCTATGTAAAATCATACTGAATTCCAAGAGGAAATGTTAGATATTTATATTATTCAATACTGTGTAAATTAGAACATTATCAGGCTCCACCATTGATTATTCCACTGACAGCTTGATACGATATTAATTTCAAGGCAAACCTTCAAAACTGAAATAAACATTATTGATCTGAGAGTTACTTCCAGAGCTTTCAACGTGTAACCACCATATCTTGGCTTAAATGCCAAAACATCGTTAAAAACGGGTGCAAAGATGGGAACACTGCAGGGAGCTCAGAGTCTAAGGGCAAGGTGATGTTGATCACTCGATTCAGATGATACCAATCGGTGTCTTATCCTTGAAATCAGACATTCCCTCTCAAAGTAAAATTAATGAATGAACTAGAAATCTTTTATCACCTTATGTTGTAAAACAACTGCCCACTCAAGGGGATGAAACAGGAGGAAATTAACCAAGTCTACGCCATAAACCACTGCTCCTAATCAAAGGCTATGAAACAAATACACCATTGGGTTACAATCATCACTACTCTTCAAATGGATACAATGACTCAGAAAAGAGTCATCTCTTTTTTCTAACATATCGCTGTGTTACATTTTGTCTTCCCTTCTTAACAGAGCACAAATTCTGAGAGTTAGATGGATAGCTCCACTTACACACAAGTTGATTCACAAAATTTGCAGTGAATCAACATTTTCAAATGAAAATTGGGCACATGGCTATGATTGTAACGTCCATAACTATTTTTGAAAAGCAAATTGGATAGGAAATGAGGTGAGGACGTGGGGCAATACTGTTCAAACCACCAAAGTATGTATCGCATACAGCTCTGGTAGTAACTAGAGTATCGTACTTCCAAAGAGAGCCCACATGTACCGCTTGACACCTTCACTTCCACCTGCCCCAAGCAACCGTCACTTCTCACCACTGGACAATTCCGACAGCCTCCTAACTGACCTCTCTGCTCCGATCCTTCCCAACCACTGCCTACAAACAGTGGCCTTCCAATGTGTTCAGAACATTAAAATGCATAAATAAGAAAGAATATGTTCTGACTTTCTATTTCTATTCTGAACAATTATTTCTAAACCACTAATTATTTAAAGTAAAAATAACAATGCACTTTGAAGTGTACATGTGGAAGTAAAATCCATGACACAGGACCATAAGGGGCCGATGGAGTTCACCGTGGGGAAGCCCTTGCATTCCATGTGACATCACAGAAAACCATTTCGAAGCAGGTCCTGAGAGGTTAAAGACAAATATCTCAAACCCTACAGTCACCCTGTCCAACGTGGCAAGGCGTTATCCCCATATTTAAATTATTTCAAATTAAATATAGTTAAACGTCCCGCTCCTTCAGTTGCACCAGCCCTATTACGTCAGGTCCTCCACAGCTGCATGTGGCCTGCGACCGCCACCCCGGACAGGGCAGAAACAGCGGATTCATCGCTGCTGGAATTTCTAACAGTCCTGTCCTACACCGGCTATGTTCACAAAAAAAAAAAAAAAAAAGGTAGCACTAATAAGGCTATAGTAGTTGTAACATGGAATCACAGAAAGTACTCCGGGGGAAAGGCAGCAGGGGATTAGGAAAAAGGGTAAGAAAAAGGGGACCAAGAGTAAGAAGTAACACAGAAAATCAGGACAGTGGCAGACGGAGCCCACCCACAGCACCTGGACGGCGGGAAACAGTACTGCCAGAAAAGGCAGAGCCCGGCTCGCTGGGTGACTCTATCCTGGTTCCAAGAAACACATCTCAAAAATATAATGACTTAGATTAAAAGCAAAATGATGAAAAGCACACACCATATGTGAAGACAAAGCATAAGCAAGCTGGCAATATTAATACCGAGGCTAACTTCAGAATAAAAAAACATGACCAGGGGTAACGGAGGACATTTCATGACGTTGAAGAGTCCGTCCATCAGGAGAACCTAGCAATCCTACGTGAGGAGGTACCCGCTCGCACCTCCTCCCAACCCGCAGGGCAAAACTGAGCTAAAGAAGAGAAGAGACACAAATCCATAATGTGAGTTATGGTTTTCAATACTTCTTTCTTAGTAATCAATAGAACAGGGAGACAGAATGTCAGAGAAGATATGGAAGACCTAAACAACACTCTCAAACACCCTGACCCAACGCACGTTTGCAGACGACTGCTCACAACGGCACAGTGCATTCTTTGCAAATGCACATGGAACATCTGTCACCATGGACCCCACTTAAAAATTAAACACCACATTTCTAATGAGTCTACTGGTCAAAGAAGCAATCACAATGAAAATTAAAAACGTTTGAAATACTAAAACACTTCAAACTGAATAACAAAATCAAACCGTATCAAAATTTGTGGCATGTACCGTAAGCATTGCTTAGAGGGTAATTAATAGCTTCGAATATTTACATTACTAAATAAGAAAAGTTCAATATCAATGACCAATGCATCTAACCTTATACTTGCTTTCTACCTTAGAAAAGAGTAAATTATGAAAGATAATAAACAGAAATCAATATACAGTCGAAAAAAATTCAACGAAAGCAAAAACTGGTCTGTGGAAAGATTAAAAAATGGATAAGCAAGACTGATCCGGAAGGAGGCAGGGAGGGAAGTCCTAACCTAGGAGAGAAAGGACAGCAGAAGTGAGCCACCACGACCTGCCCTGTAGCCCTGAAAAGGGTGACAGAATAGTAAGAGGGCTATGAACCATTAACAACAAACTTAACAACTTGGAGGAAATGGACAAACTCTCTGAAAGACAATTACCAAAACTGAGTCACGAAGAAATAGAAAATCTGAATAGTATTATATATATTTTTAAAATTGAATAACCTTCCCACGAAGAAAATTCCAGGCTCAGATCTTATCAAAAACATTTAAATAAAAAATAATAATCCTAAACAAGCAATTTTA
The DNA here is from genome assembly GCA_008086735.1 of Cheirogaleus medius. Classification (NCBI taxonomy): domain Eukaryota; kingdom Metazoa; phylum Chordata; class Mammalia; order Primates; family Cheirogaleidae; genus Cheirogaleus; species Cheirogaleus medius. The sequence continues at coordinate 1,423,526 of VBSM01003144.1, forward strand.
AAAAGAAAAGAATACTTCAACTCGTTTTATGAGGCCAGCATTTACCTGATGATAAAGCCTAGAAAAGACATTACGAGAAAACTGCAGACCAATATCCTCTTGAATAGATACAATAATTCTTAAAATATTAGCAAATATATGCCAGCGTTATCTGTATTAATATGTATATAGAAATAATACTGCAATTATGCATACATATACAGAGAGATGAATATGTGTGTTTATTTCTCAAAGCAAGTGACATTTATCACAGGCAACCAAGGTTTGTTAAACAGAAAAATCACTTAGTGTATTTTCCTGTATTAACAGAATAAGACAGAGACCACACAAACATTTCAAAAGATGCATAAAAGGCATCTGACAAAATCACACATCCCTCCACGTAACTCTCAGCCCACAAAAAAGAGGGGAACTTCTTCAATCTCATCAAGGGAATCTAAAAGAATGTGTACTTATATTTAACAGTAAAATACTGAATGCTTTACCCCTAAGATTAGGAAGAGTGAAGAATGTTTTCTTTTACCACTCCTGTTCAACACAGTATGGAGACTATAGCCAGTACAATAAGGTAAGAAAAAGAAATTAAGGACATATTGTAGAGGAAGAAATGAAACTGTCTTCCTTCTCAAAGAGATGTTTCATGTACATAGAACACATTAAAGAATCCTCAGACCACTAGAAATAATAAGTTTACCAAACTCACAGGATACAAGACAAATTTACAAAAAGCTCCTGTGTTTCGAGTCATTAGCAAAGAAATATTGGAAACTGAAACTAAAAATACATCAAAATATGAAAAACATATGGATACATTTAAAAGTGCGTTTAAAAGAATTATGCACCAAAAAATTACAAAAACACGTTGACACATTTAAAAAGACAAATACAGATCTACACACCAACATCACAGATCAAGATTCAGAACTGTGCAACCTCTCTAAATTGATCTGTAGATTGAATGCAATTCCAATAAAAACCACAGGTTTTTTTTTCTGTACAAATTAATAAGCTTATTCCCAGATGGAAATGCAAAGGTCTGAGAACAGACAAAACAATTTTGAAAGGGGGCAGATATGGAGGACTTCTGCTACAGGACACCAGCTACGGCAATCAGGGCAGGGCTGTGCTGGCAGGAGAGGACAGACAGAAAAACGAGCAGAGAGTCCAGAAACGGACCCGTGCCCACTCGGTCATTTGACAGAGGGCCGGTATCTATCACAAGGCTTGGCACCTGCCAGCACTAGAAATCTGTTCAACTGAAATTAAATCTCAGGGAAATACCAGATAGAGATCCGGTTTTAAAACTTCCCTTTTAAAGAACAGCCTTTGAAAAAAGTCCTCTAGGGATACCAAGAAAGTTCTATAAACTTAAAAAAAAAATAATAAAGCAAATCGAATTTCTTTTTCCTTGGTCAGTGCTCTTTGAGAACAAGAGGCCTGACCCCTCTTCCTGGTGCAAACTGAGCATTCTGAGAAGTTCCCACGCGGCCTCCAGACCAGGAACCGCTGAGCTATGCTCAGCCCACGTGGGGAGGGGGGACGGGGGCTGCCCTTTGGGTCTGACATGGGCAGCTCGGCCCCTCCCACTGCAGCAGACCCCGACCCCCACCTTGTTGCTGCCTCAGCCCAGACACCCGGAAAGCAACGCCGGCCTGGTAGGTGGACACGCCACGCCGAGTGCGGGAGACCCCGCGAGGCTCGCTCCGGGTGCAGGGAAGCCCCCTCGAGGGTCAGAAGTGCCCAGGCCGGGCGGGAACAGGCCAGGCTGCAGCAAAGTCACACTTCCTAAGGAAAGGCAGCGTCAGTGGACAGTTACCAACACCGGAGACTTCTGCCCACCATCCCTCAGGTGACTCAAGAGACCACTTACAGAAAATGCGTTTTAAAGCTGAGAGATTGGAATAAAATCGCCTTCCTTGTCCCCACCAAGCACAGCAGGAGGGAAATGAAGCCGTGGCCCCGGAGCCTGGCGAGCGCCACCCGGGCCCGTGCGGAGGGCAGGCGCCTGGCCCAGCCGGGTGGGGCGGGAGTTCTCCCCGACTTGGTGTTTTCCCTTTTACAATTAAAGCCAAAACAAACCTAATTTCTAGAAATCCCAAACAACTGGGAAACGACTGTCGCTTAAATCACGGCTGCCAACACGGGCACTTCACGCCGCGCGACGGAAAACAGCTTATGTGAACCATTCCCCCTTTTCTCCATTCTGCACAAAAACATTCCACAAATCCCTACTCAACAGAAAACATGAAAATCCGCTTCAGAAGTGAGGTTTAAGGCAGAGAGGAGGCACAAATACAGACAGCGGGGGCTGGGAGCGCACACGCAGCGCCAGGACGGAGCGAGCGCGCTCTGCCAGCGCAGGAAGGAGACTTCTGCAGCCACTCGGTCGGAGCCCGCGGCGCGGCCCGGCCCGCGGTGAACGCCGCGCTGCAGCCGTGTCAATTTAAATGCATCCGACACCAGAAAAATGCCCCCAACCAAGGCTTCAAACTTGTACAGCACATTTCCACTCAACCCAACTAGATTGCCTGTCACATCTGACACGGCTCGTCAAAAGTCATCCTTCACTGCTCATGGGCAACACGGAAGGTCAAGAGACCAAGTACGGCGGTCCGGCCCACCCCCTCGCTCCCCTCCAGAGCGGCGGAGAGCGAGCTCTGAGATGACAAGACAGAGCAGCCCCAGCGCCTGCCACCGGGGCCGGAGCTGTCCGGGGCCGCTGATCTGGAGGAGGAAAACTGGCTGACGTGTGCATGTCGGGCCGAGGACCGCGCTGACAGCCTCACACAAAGGAGCCGCGGCCTGCACGGGGCCACCGAAGGACCCTGGGGTCTGGCGGGGACACGGGCACGCAGCCGGGACCCCACGATGAGCGCCAGGGAACGCCAGGCCACTTCCGATGGCACGTGACGGACAGGGGAGGATGGGTTTTCCCTCGGAAAACAGTCTTTTAAAGAGCCCATATTCTGCCTGAAAAAGGAAATTCCGACACGGGCTACACCACGGATGAACCTTGAGGACGTGATCGGTGAGCTAGGCCAGTAACGAAAGACAAATACGGTGAACTCCCGCTGACCTGAGGCCCCCGAGTGGCCGGATCCACAGACACGAAGTAGGACAGTGGGCGTGGGGACCGGGGGCAGGTGGCATTGAACGGGGACGGTTTCAGTTTGGGAAGATGCGAGATCTGACGAGGACGGTGGTGACGGCTGTGCCACGTGGGGACACACTGAATGCCACTGAATGCTCTTAAAAATCGTTAAGATGGGAAATCTTATGTGCATCTCGCCCCAGTTCTTTTTTTTTCAGAAAGCACTTGCTCACCATGAACTAGCAAGGTAGTAGGAACTGATCATTTCTTCCAGCTGTGTCCCCTCGGGTACCAATGGCATCCGGTTTCTATTGAGAGGTGACAATCAGGCAGGATCTGCGCTTGCCTATGAGGGCTGCCGTGACACTGAGTGGCGCCGGGCGGGACAGCAAAGGCAGACACAGAATCGATCGGTCTGTTCCACCAGCTTCCCCCCGAAGCCTGCGTGTGTGTAATGGGGGGGGGTGTTCATTTAAATGGTAAATATTTTAGACCTTTTCTGTTAAAACACGGATATTTTATAGAGTTGAATAAAAATATAGGTAATTTTCAAGATAGATCATGACACTTCAATGACAAAGCATGTTTTGAGGGTCAGCCCAACTCTACTCCAGACTCCTGGGGACAAGGACCGTCTCAGAGACGGGGAATCTCGGGGGACAAGTCGGAAGCAGGCTTCCCCCGCCCCTGACAAAACCACCGGAAACTCGAGGGAAGGCACAGATGAGCTCAAGTCCACCCACGTGCCCAGCCAATTGTGCGAGGCTCAACTCACCAGGCAAAAACGGGGATCAGATGTGCCCCCCCTGGTTTTGTTGTTTTAATCATCAGGCAGCGAGGAGCATTCATACCTATGTGATTCGTTCAAAATGACTTTCTCTTGGTTTCATTCTGCACAGCAGTCCTTGCTTGGGGAGCCTCCTCCCTGTTGGACCCGAGGTTCTATTTCCACTTGACTCTTCCAAAACAGACCCTTTAGGTCCTGGCTCATCACCCTCACCCCGATACTCCAAAACAGCTCGTGGCGTGGTTTCTCTGCTCCAGGGTAAACAGGGATCACGAAACGAAATGATAACGTTTCAGACGGACCCGCCCCTCGGGAGGTCTGCGGCAACGTGCTGGACTCGGCTGTGATGTGCTGCACAACAGTTTCAAGCAAGGACCAAATGTTGCAGGATGTCACCGCAGCTCTGGCCGAGCCACGCGGGGACCGTCTGAGCACTGCTCAGGAAGGGCGAGTCCACACCGGGCCGTAGCACTGGACGCAGAGTGCCCTCGGCCGCCCGATGCTGGACGGAAGATGTCCCTTAACAAGATGGTGTGCTTTGTGTTTCTCTGGAGTCACCCGTATCACTGACACACACCAGCAGGGCGGTAAGTGCTCCGCTGTGCCCAGGGTTCAAAGGCGAACGTCACTAGCCAGGCCTTTTGCGGGGCACGATTCCTTCTGGTGACTGCTGTGCCCATGTGGGGTCACCACCCGGAGGGCTGTGGGGGAGGGACTGCGCTCCTAACGGCCCACACCTACCATCAACCAGCGGTGTGACGCTACACGCAACAACGAACATGCTTGGGCCTCTCTCCCTAGGTATAAAATGAGATGAAGACAAAGTGCTTTAATTCGGTGCCTGCCGGAACCCTCCACAGGGGCTGTGCTCACACCCCACTGCAGGTGGCTCACGAGCCCGTCCTTTGCTGCTGCTCTACAGGAGGAACATCTCACCCTCTGCTCGGCCCTCTGAGGGGGCAGCTGGGGGCCAAGGCCGGGGCCTCCTGCCCTCAATTTGGGGTGACCCTAAAGGCCGCTCTAGCTTCAGTGTTCTGGCAGGAAGGGCCAAGATCTCAGCTGCAACCAGGTCACAGCCCCTGCTCCCCCCGCCCAACCCCGAAGCCTGCACGTCCCATACAGGTGCGTCTCAGGGACACCAGGCTTCCTCTCGCCCAATCCCGAAGCCTGCATGCCCCACACGAGTGCGTCTCAGGGACACCAAGCTTCCCCCTGCCCAACCCCGAAGCCTGCACGTCCCACACGAGTACGTCTCAGGGACACCAGGCTTCCTCTCGCCCAACCCCGAAGCCTGCACGTCCCATACGGGTGTGTCTCAGGGACACCAGCCAGGGGTCATCTGCAAGCAACTCCGTATCCGAGTCCATTTCCAGGGAACTCCAAGACAAGCTCCCTTATGCCTATGATTCGATGCATTCATTCGTTCTGCACACTATGAAGACCACAAAACAAAAACACCTAACGACTGAAATACCGAAGTCAAAGACGGAACTAGAGGCTCAGTTAGCTGCTGACATCGTCCTGTTAGCTGGAACTTCCACATTCATCCATTTATTCATTCAGCAAGTATTTCCCGACTGCCTGCGTTGTCCAGACACTGTTCTAGGCCCTGGGGGCACAGCCAGACAGAGGGTCTAGATGGAGGCTGCGTTCCGGTAGGGACAGAGACAAAGGAAAATCACATTATATGCTCGATCAGGGCTTTGCAGACTTTCTCCTGAAGAGCCAGATGCTACCTATGATACACAGTATTTCAGACTCATGGGTCCGACCATCTCCGTTGCAACTGCTCAACTGCCATCCTGGCGAAAAGCAGCCATGCAAAATCAGAAGTTCGCGACTGTGTTCCAATAACACTGTCTTACAAAACAGGTGGCCAGCCTGAGAGTCGTAGTTAGTTAGATGGTGATAAACAGAGCAGGGAAAAAGAACAGAAGCGCTGCATGGGGACGCGGAATCCCCACTGCACGTGGGAGAGAACACGAAGGGCCGGCCCTGTACAGGCCAGGGGGTCAGGTGGCCCAGGCAGGAGGAACAGCATGTACAAAGGCCCTGGGGTAGGCATCCTTGGCAAGTCCCAGGGCCAACCAGGAGGGCAGCTGGGCTGGAACAGAGCAGTCAGGGAACTGGTGGTGAGTTTAGAGAGGAGGGGCTGGGGGCTGACTGGCAGATCACATGGCCACAGCCTGTTTTAAGGCCTTTGGCTTTAATACCATGACGGTGATGTTTACAAAGAATAAGGTGCAGCTATTACAAGATCAGTGTCTTGAATTAATCAACATATCCTAATGTTGAAAATATTTTCAAATGCTCTAAGTCTTTGAAAAATCCTAAGTCACACATAGACTGTATGGTATCCCTAACCGGGACATTTAAATAGACCAGGACATACTCCAAAATACCCAAACAACAGTTCACCACATATCCAAGTATCTCCGACAGAAAACCACTCAGCGTCTGACTGTAGCTTTTCAACAGCAAAACCCAAAAGGAACAGAAGCCACCAGCAGCCCGTGTTTCCGTCCTTGCTCCTACCGCCAAGGCCCTGGGCCCTTCCCTAAAGGCCTTGCTCAGACAGCACCCCCACCGCGGCCGGCCTGCCCTCCTCCGTGTGGAATCCCCAGTACACCTCCTCTTCTGCTGTCCTGTAACGGGACCAGATCTTCCTCATCCTGGTCCCAAATCAAAGTGTCAGCTTAAAGCCCCAAACCCAACATACGTTGTGTGTTCACTTCGTCACCACCCAGCACGAGGGTCTGCAAAGAAGTGGGTTATCCCCCAGGAAGGTGGTAAACCAGAACCGCTCCCAGGGCTTCGTGCCACGTGGACGCGTACGGCCCTCTGGTCACCCCGACAGACCGCTGCCCTCCAGCCTGCGTGAGGGACGTGGGCAAAGCCAGGGGCTCTGCTGGGGAAGGGGCATGCTGTGGTGAAGACAGCGTGGATGGCCCCCGCCCCGGACCACAGCCCTCATCTGCCTCTCAGAAGCTCGACCCACCTGCGCCCTCACTGTTGTCCCCCCCTCCCCCCCGCC
>VBSM01003144.1:1430537-1451899 GCA_008086735.1 Cheirogaleus medius
AAAAAAAAAAAAGACTCGAAAACAGCTGAGATAATTGTACTTATAAATGTTTTTCTTTTTTATGGAATAACATAAGGAAATAGGCAAGAAGGTGAAAGAATAGACCATTAACTAGAAAAACCAAATTGAAGAGCATACAATTATATGCAAAGAGATTATGCCTTATTTTAATATAAATAAAACTTTTTAAGCGTAAGATAAAAAGCCATGCCTCAATACACCAGTTTTCCAATAGAATACATTCCATTCAGACAATTCTCCTAATTTCACAACAACGTTATTTGCTTTATTTTAGGAGTCTTATGATTTAGGCGTTCACAATGGGCGCCTGAAAAGGTTCGGCACATCTTGTAATGAGAAATCGGCCCCACCGAGGCGGCTGCGGACCCGACGTGCCTCCCCTTCCCACCTCCCATTACAGTCTCAGCCTGTGACTAACTTCAGCAGACCCTCGGTGTAGAGGCTGCATCCACTCTCTGCTCCAGGCTAAACATTCTTCTGTGTACATACTAGTAAATTCAACAGCCTCTTTAACATCTGAGAACGAATTACTGACAAGTCATTTTTTGCACCATATTGCAAGCCGACGTGGCAACCCCGTTTTTTTTCTATTATAAACATGTACTGTACCCTGGCTCCGAGTCGTTTTGGATGCTGATACAAGATTCATAATGGCTGTCAGAATCTGCAATTTTCCCTTTTGTTTTATGAGGTCAGGCAATATTACATGCACTGATATATTCCATTTTCCCAGCTGAAAACCTTCTCATTTGAGCCCGACAGGTTGAGGGAGTCATGATTTTGCAACCTCGCATGTGAAACACAGTCTGAGGGGGCAGGTGGCTAACCCCACATTCTCCTCTTGCTCTTGTCCACTGGCAACAGTAAATTAAACTGTCAAAAATGGAATTGTCCTGTCATCAACAAAGCTATAGCTTCACAAGTATTGCAACATCAGATATATTTCTAATTCTGCATTTCCCTGCACCTGTAATTTCATCAGGAATTCGCACTGGACCATGGTGAGAAGCTGTCCAAGGGACACTGGCGTTGTGAATTCCTTTAGAGGTTTGGACATGGCATTTCAAAGACAGAAATTAATGAACAATTCCAGCAATTTGTAATATATATAAAAAGGGTGTTCAGCGTGAGGTCCTGACCTTCAGCAGGACCCTTTAAAAGAGCAGAAATGCTAACCTGGACATGACATGCAGCAGAGCACAGTGGAAAGGAATTACACACAAGTTACTCTGCAAACAAAACAAAGCAAAACACAAACACCCCGGCAACAGCCCATCCACTTGAAAATTACTTAATGGTCACAGAGTCAATTGGCCCTGGCTGCTATTAAAAATGTTTAACATCAGGAATATAAGACGACCTCTTCTTAAATAAATGATATTTACGTAGAAAGGAACTTTGGCCCTTAAGTCAGAATGTTATTAGACAATCCACTTTAATCTTAGGTATCATCTCTGAAACAATTCTGGTTCCTTCCAGGTAATTCTTCCTCAGGTATTCCTTCAAGAGAGAAAATGAATGTCTTCTTCCTCCTCAGGATTTAAATGTGGTTCCAATTCCCCTTTCGAGATGACCTACGATTACCGCTTCTGCCTGCCTGGGCTGCATTTCCAGTAAGTTATTCCCTCATAAGTTGAGCAAAAGTCAAAGCCACCTCCACCTGCTTCCACCTCCCCAACCCGAGGACGTGCTAACTAAGTAACTTGGAACTCTCGCTCAGCGAGCACGGGGCGGGAGCCTCTGAGTTATACTGTAAACTTGCAGAGTAAAAATAAGGTTTTCTAACGTGTTCAAAAACAACATAAAGGCAGGAGTCTAGCTGCTATTAAACATTGCAATCAGATAGTTATAGATCATCCCCACAAAAATTCATAGCTTATCAATCATTATGCTCAAGACAGAAAGTTAAATTGAGATGAGGAATCATTTCACAGCTTAATACAGTCAAAGTGACTCAATATTCCTTTATTAATTCTCATTTAATATCACTTTAAATTGCTGCCATTATTATCCTACCGTAGATGAAAGAGTCTGTGTAATTAGTCTGTATTAAGCCCTTTTTATTTATAAGGAGCCAAACAAACAAACCCACTTTAATTACCTGGGCTCCACAATATTGATCTGAGCATCAAAATTTAATATGACTTTATTTCAAATTTCCATACGACTAGTATTTAAATTTGTTCCAGCAATAACAATTTTGCAGGCACAAATGACTTTTCATTCAAAGTATGTAAATTACCGCCTAGCCAGCGTGGAGGCTCCGGTGCCCACAGCATGTTTACACAGACCTCAGGGGCCTCCCTGCTGCACGCTTTGCTCCCTAATACGGCAGGAAAAGCCACCAATTACCAAAAGAGACAAAAGTCAACGAAGACAGGGAGTCTTCTCCCTCCCAAACCGTGTTCTCTCCCACTTCAGTACACGGTGTTAACGACATACAAATTTTGAGGTCATTAAGTATAAACAGGAACGCAGCGCTGGGCGGGCGGAGCTCACGTCAGCACTTCGAGTGCCCTCCTAATCCCACAATGCAAGTTTCGGCATTATTGTCTCAATTTAACTTGCATTAGTACCTAGCACCTTGATTACACTGTTGGGTGGTAATCTTCGCCTGCACATGCCATCATTACTTATGTCAAGCCTCTCGAGTTGTTATGAATACTATGTTGTTTTACGAGAGAGAGGAAATTAGTGCCAGTCCCCTAGAGTTTTGGGTGCTTAACACAGAAGCACTGCGCGGCCCTCGCAAATCCCACAACAAATCCTTGTTTAGTGCCACATGGAGATAAGGACTTTGCAGCAACATTGGAGCATAAATAACTCATGTCCCTCTTTATTTGTAAATGTCAAAAAAAAAAATCACCGCTCTTTAATGTTGCTTTTCACACAAACACAGCAGAACGTGTCTTTTTAGCCACGCAAGCGCACGCCAGTTGAGTGAGACGCCCAGAGTCAGACCTCGAGACCACGCGGATGCACAAAACAAAGGAATGTCCACAACACGTGTTTGAGAATTATCGTAAAATGCTGTTTTGGATGTATTTTTAATAAAAATGAACTTATCGAATCCAAGGGAAACGTGTGGTAGTAACATGAGCCTTTTCTCAGGAGGACAATAAAGTGGAAAAAATGTTGCCTCACATGTATTGCATTTTCCATGTTTTTTTAAATATGATCCACAGTGTTGTTGAAAAGAATTATTTTCTGGTATTGGAGGGATTTCTGCATTGTCTGTTTATTCTGTTTACACAGCAAATGAAACCCACAATATGAATAGGTGAACTCCCCAGGGAGAAAACGAAACTCAGAAACGACACACAGACGGGGCCGGGGCCTGGGAAAACAGAATATAAATTAACGTGCCCAGCAGTCACATCCAGAACAGGCCAAATAAATAATTTTGACATTAAAAGAAATTAAAGATCGTGCACAGCAAATAGTAGAATAAGTTTTTTTTTTAAAATATCATCACTAGTTTATAATATGTTTGAAATGGCATTTAAAATAAAATAATCAATATATGCAGGCCAAAAACGGGGCCCGGATGCATTTCCTTGCTTTGCCTGTTCAACAGCTAGTAATAACCTATTGAAAACACCCCCTTCTCCACGTCTCGCCTTTTTAGAGTTCTTCTGAGTTTAGAAATGAGATGTACTAAAGTTTGGCATCTTGAAATGGTTCATGTTTAATTTAGTAAAACATTAAAAAGAAATCTCAGAAGGCAAACAGATAACCCTATGCCTACTACAACAGCAGGGACTCGGGGGCCCAAATGTAAGGGTCCGACACCCGAAGTGTGATTCCGTTCACCTCTTTTCTCTTGACCACTCTTGCTGTCTTTATTTATGCAGCCTAAAGCAGACTAAACAAAAAGGAAGCCGGCAGCATCTTCCTCGAGACAGGAGTAAAGGTTTGTTGGAGACATCATTATGGAAACGACAAAAGGCCTCGAGGTCACAGCCTGAAAGCCAGGAGGGCTGACGTGGGGCGCAGGGAGAGCAGACAGAGCCACAGGGGGCCACTGCTTTCACTAACCACGCCAAGAGAGTGGCTCCTCAGTACGGCCTTAGATGAAGCCAATTCTGAAAAATGGCTTCTGACAGCCCCATAAAACTTGCATGAAGTGACCGAGTGGGTGCTCCGTAGCCCACAGACTGACCACACGACGTCGAGGGTCCGGGAGAGCACACATTAACTACTGCTAACCCTGCAAGTAAAGTCCTCTAGAGCCAAGGCAAATTCGCCGCCACCAACTCTTCACCGTCCACTGCATATGTAAAGAATTTTTTTTTTTTCAGAAGATAAAATATTTTTCTGAGTGTAACAACAGGCATGACTTATTTCAGAATTAAGTGCTAGGCTCTCTGGTGCTTTGGGAAATGTAAACTACGATTTTTACTCCAAATCCACAATCCACTTCACTAGCTCGTGCTCTCCAAAGGCCCCGAGCAGCCCCTTAAGATGATGAGCATCTTAGAGAGTGCTTTGGTAAATCATGCAAACGAGGAGGAAGAAGGAGACAAAGCCATTTCTCTCCCCATTTCATAAAATCAGTAAATTGATTTACAAACTGCTTTGCGTAGAAAATAAATACCAAGCTACAAACGTACAGCACTGACTTTTCGAAAATCCGACCTCCAGCACCCGCGGACGCGAGCGCATCAAACGGCAGGGGGATGGCACCGGGCACTGCCGCCCTCACCGCCAGCCCTCCGCCACACGCAACTCAACAAAGATAAGGACAGAGCTGGAGCGCGGAGTTCTTATCTTCAACCCAGTCGTTCGAATGGTACCTTTGCAGACTACCGCACAATCTGAGTTTCAAATTACATAAAAATAATTGATTATTTCAATACAGCACTTAAATAAAAGAAAGTTTCATTCTTCGTGGTGTAAGTGCTGGTATTTTTTGTGCCCGACAAGCTGCCCATACAAGAAGCGGTGTGCCTAATATTCTTGCCAACAAAGGCATTTGAAATTAGCAATTGCTTTTAGAAACTTTAATTACAATTTTAAAATGCTATTTCTGCTCTATAATAGATTCCAATTGTTTCAGTATTATCTGGCTTGCAAATAAAATCTACAGTAGATGACAATATTCCCAGGATTAATCACTCTTGAAATTCTAATATGCTCTTGAAATACCAAATAAAAAAGACAGCAATGTTGTTGATGTACTGAAAGCTTCTTGCTTTTTGCAGTTTGCTATTATTATGCATATCCAGGTAGAAAGTTAATTAACCCAAAGCTTAAGCTAATTATGATAGCAGAATGCTATCAACCCAACGCGCTCAGTCAGACAGCTGTCCGGAATTTCATTTGCTAATCATTTGTCTTTTGGCTGAGCATATGGTACATTTTCATGCTATCAGAGGAACAACAAACAGCTGAAAATCATTAACTAAAAACAATGTGCATAAAATCAGAAGCAGTTTTTTATACAGCTTTGTGTCAGACAAAAAGCCAGATCCTTGCCCTATAAAAATTAATGATTATTTTGGTTCTTGTCACTTAAAAATTTTAGCTGATAGTGCAATAAATATGTGACAAGAATTTTGGTTGCATCAATTACCTGTTTATATGAGTTTGCAAAAATATTCTAGATTTATAAACAAGGGCATTATAATAAATTTTGGGAGAGATTAAAAAATTCATCCGTGTGGATGCCCAAAGACTTAAAATTAGCTTCTAGGAATGACCTCTTTGTTTGCTTTGTGCTGAACCTCAGTATCAGCACATTCACATCTTAAAAGATGACTTTTGTAATTGCAAGGTAAAATGTATGAGATATTTGCATGCATTCCCGAAGCAGTATGTGACATTTCTGAGGCCATCCAGAAATCTGTGTAGACACTAGAAAGCTACATAAATCATGGTAAAAAGTTCATCTCAATGTTGAGACTAAGAAAAGAGGAGGAAGGCAGCAACCTCCAGGTAACCCAAGGAACATCCAGGTGTTCGGGGCACAGGAGCGGGAGGCGCCTGCCACTCCTTTTCAGTATTTGCCTCCCAACAACTTATCTTTTGCATCTCAAGTCTTAATATTCTGGAAGCTCAAAAGTAAAGGGGGAAATACTGGAACAGAGCATGTCTGTTTCACTTTGTATGGCCCTCAACCATGTGATTATAACAGATTTGTAAGCTCCCACATCAGGGAACAGCAAACTTTCCAAACAAATCTCAACTTTCATCTGGTGCATCTGCTTTCATGAGATAAACATACAAATTATCGCACCAAATCTCTGAGCCTTTCTAAACCTACTGGGTTCTAAGCTCAGGTACTTAAATCAGTTTTAAGATATTACATACCCAGAGGTCTCACACGCTAACCTAACTTGGAGATTTTAAACTGGTAGACTGGTAAAGTGACATTCACGACATTTTCTTCAAACCAATGTTACAATATTAACTTTTTTTTTTTTTTTTACTTTTAAAAAAGCCATAAAAGTGAAGATTCAAAATGTATATGATTCTGTATCACACTTGGTAACATAAAAAGGAAAACAAAACATTTCTCCCCCAAAGACCAGGTCATTCAATAATCAAAAGGGAGAGTAGTTCTATAAACTAAAAATAAACTTTCTTCCTTCTTGGGGAAAGCTGAGATTCAACTTTTCGCATGATGTGGCATCTGCAACTGTCGCCAGTCAAAGGCTCAGCAGAGCCTGATTAATTGTTAGTCTAGGGGGATTTTTGTTGGTCACGGACCAATGAGCTACGGGGAATTTCCATGGCTGTAATATACTACTACGGCAATACCCAGCTCTGTTTTTATCACAGCGGCCACTCAAACAGCAAGCGCCCGAACAGCACCTCTTTATGTGGCTGTGAAGAGCCAAGAACAGGCGAGGGTATGCCGACCTTTGCTTCCTTCTGAGCGTGATGGGGTGAGATGCTGCCTTGATGGTTTCCCCAAGGACTTTAATTTTGGACCAAGTTAAAGCCAATTAGAAGGGATGCACTTCTTCTTCACTATTCCATAGTGATCTAACCCACCAGCCCCATGGTTGAATTTCTGCCATTGTTGGCGAGGCCTGAGTGGACGACCTCAAGGTAGCATTAGGTCAGAAACTCACGCAAAGTTCCCACACAAGGCAAAGGGTCCAGGAAGCCAGAAGAGACCCTGGGTGGCTCCTTTGTTAATCACACGATGCCGGGAAAGCGGGAAACCCTCCTTCCGACAACGGTCTGAGCCACCCAAGGTCTGCCCCGTGGATTAAAAACACCTTAAGCTACAGGAGAACCAAGTGGCCAAATGGTCAGGGAATCTGATTTAACAGAAGCGTAAAGAAACTCAACCCAGAGCAGTGCACGCCGCGATTCACTCGTTGTTGCTGGACACATCGCGCACACACGGCGGGGAAGAGAAACGGTGTCTGATCTGGGCCAAGTCCGTGTATTACTGTTTGCAAACTGAAAGGATCTCTGCTTGCTACTCCGCAGGGAAGACTGAAGCCAAACCTATTACTTTAGTCATAAAGGTTTAATCATTTGCAGTTCAAATGTTGACGCCTCTTCCCAATGCGTTGAATTTTTCACATCTAAGTTTTTGAGCTAAAAAAAAAAAAAATGCTTTCGGATGAAAAATGCTGCCAACAAGAAAAGGCATGTGGGGGCTACTTAAGTCTATTCCTTAAAGCCCTTCCCTTCCCTTCCCAAAGGCTACATACTCTACTCTGATATTGATATTAATATTAATTTGTCATTAATACTAATGTTTCACTAACCAACTAGGAGTATTTTGAAATATCCAATTTCTCTGGATAGCTAAACCTCAGGTTCCACTATGAAAAATGTTTTCTAATTATTGCTTTCCAGTAAGCCATCAGACAATGCATTTAGGTTTCCCATTAATTCGAGAATTTCATACTTGTATGGAAAACCGGCCACATCTGAGTTGGCCACCTCTGCAGGTCATAGCCAATTCCTGCTCTTAGGACGCCCTGGCGCCTTCGGCCAAGCTGGCCACGTGGAGGACGCCTGCTGGGGTGGTCAGAGGCAATACAGATGTTTACCTAATTTGATTAATTTAATTTTGAAACAAGTAATCCGATGACAGTAACGGTGTTGTTCTCGCTAGTTCACTGAGCAAAAGGACAGGCTCACGATCTACCTGCCCTGTCTATCCCTCCAAGACAGGGCTCCACGGCCGGGTCTGCCCAGCCCAAATCGCTCCACATATATTTGTTAGCTGTTTGCTGCGCTTCCAGTGATGAGAATGGGTGACTGTTGAATGCATTTCCCCAAACATTCTCCTGTAAGGAAGTGACTTCAACTTGTCGCCTCGTCTAGCTCTGCCCACTAGAGGACCGTGGTCTGCCTCACCTGTGGCCAGGAGCCAAAGGAAATACAGGTACCTTTGCAGGGACTGAGGGGACAACTACCCCTAACTATGAACCAAGTCAAGGGACCATCCCAGGACAACAGTTTTAGGCAAGACGGTAGCGACGGATGGGTGGACAGACAGATGGGTCTCTCAGAGAAGCTGTAGCCAGCAATGGATTCAAGACCGTGTCCCTGGGGACGCTGCCGGGTTAGACGGAAGTTAGCTGTTCACAGCATGCAGACTCAGGCCTAGGCTACACCCCTAGGTTTTACATCTAGGTGTAAACTTCCCTCATGCAATCTTCAAAAAGAGATGAAATATCAAATTCCTAGTAGGCAATCAGAACAACAGTCATCTAGAAAGACCAACACACACGTGCGTGCAAACTTTTCAGGGATGTGCATGTTAACGTGACACTTTATCCCCATCAGATGGGCAACAATTAAGTCACTGTCACCCTGTCTCCCTGGTGAGGAAAGGATGGTAAAATTGTGAATTGCTATATGAACTATTAAAACACACACATGAGCATCCTACATGAACATTCAGGTATGGACGTCTACCCCATGGGCGCACAGCCCCAGGGAATGAAGACCTACGGTGCCCGCGTGAGTAACGTGCACAAACGGGCACGTTTGTCTGCTGCAGTTATTTGTGGGGTGCAGAGGGGCAAATGGAACATGGCTGGAAATACTCTGTGCAGCCACACCTTGGGTTACTAGGTACCCAGGAAAAAGGACTAAGATCTGAAACAGCTAACTCAGAGGGGAGATGAGTGAGCGAAGCAAGAAGAAGCAAGATGAGAACACACCGCGTAACCCCACGTTTCAAAAACGACGTCAAAACCTCCTGTCTGTGTGCATTTGCATATGACTGCTTTGTAGTGAAATGGGGAACCCACCAACTACCATTTGCTCGGGAGAGGAAAAGACGGGGGGAAACAGGTGAGCAAAGTGGGTAACGAAGGACTCGCAAATGCCATCCCACGGGGACAGGCAGCTCGGGGCATTTGCTCGCTGCAGCCATCTCTGCAGAATGCGGGCTGGGCAGGGGAGGGGTGGAGGGTGTCAACCCTCCTCAATTTGTGATGTACGAGACAAGCACGTCAACACCCACCAGAAGGAGGAACGGGAATCACTGGTAAAGAGGATAATTTAGGATCAGCCAAGGATTCCAGGCATAGATATCCTTGTTCGCTAATAATTAAAAACAAATAGAGCAAATACAGTTTAACTCTATGTTTGGTAACTTGGCACCCACATTTTGCTTTCTTGCTTAGTTTCAGATTCTTCCAGCTGTGTTTGTTCCAAAGCAGTTTCCAACCGTAACTTCCCGAGCCAGCAGCACCACTGCAGGGGAGCGGGGCCACCTCAGCGAACGACCCTGGGGCAGTGCCTAGGACGTGCCGGCCCGCTCCCGGCCGTCCTGACAAGCTCTTTGCTCGGGACTCTCTCACCCACCCTGTGAGTTGCTGCCTCTAGTTCCGCCTACTGGAGGACCGTGGTCTGCCTCACCTGCGGCCAGGAGCCAAAGGAAATACAGGTACCTTTGCAGGGACTGAGGGGAGATCATCAGCCCTTTCTACAGGTGGAAACTGCTAGAAAGAACAAGTGACCTGCACGTAGTTCTATAGCAAAGAAGTGGCCCCGCCAGAGTTCAATGTCAGGCAGGCTGGCCAGCTCCTGAGTCTGCTCTGAGAGACACACTGGTGCCGTGGCACACGCAAGCACTCTTGCACACACACCGGGCCACAGACGCCCCATCCTGCACCTGCCCCAGGCTGTGTGGGAGAGCAGGGGCCGTCCTTGCCTTTCTTCCTGGCTGCATCCACAGAGCCTGGAGCACGTGGGCAGCACCGGATAGTATCTAGTGCACACATGGAGTTTCTGAACACTGCCCTACAGCGGGCTTGACCGCAGAGCAGCCCAAACAGCGCAGAACCTCGCCACGCTGAGCCATGGCAGGCCACCGTCCTCTACCCACTGAACAGGTCTCTCTGAAGTCACACAGACCAAGTCTACGCCGCCCCACCTCACTGCTCAGGCTCTGTCCTGCAACCTCAGAGCAGGCGTCAGCAAGTGCTTTTCTGTAGAGGACCACGTAGGATGTCGTGCTTTCCAGGCTGCATGAGGTCTCTGTTCGATATTCTTTTATTTCCTACAACCCTTTAGAATGTAAAAGCCACACTTAGCACGCTGGCAGTACAGAAACCACCGCTGGACTGGATGTATGTAGCCTACGGGCTGCAGTTTGCTAACCCCTGCCACGGAGGGAAAGAGTGAAGACATACGAACAATTAACATAATCATGTCACCTTGAGGTTTTGGATAATCAAAAATAAGAGTGGAGGGAATAATCAAGTTTGCCAAATTTCACACAAGTTTCTTCTCATTAGAAAGAGGTTTTAAAGATTTTTCTAAACATGGTGATGACGCTTTTTGTTTTTTCTTTCTGGATCTATCTTAAAAAGTAGGTAATAAAAATGACAGAACTAAACCTGGGATTTTTCCCTACTCACCAAAACCTGAGTGAACGGGGCCCAGCACGTTTTACTCAATTCTCACTGTAATGTCTGAGAAGTCCCCAAAGGTTCCCAACCGACGCTCAGCTTTCCAGTCGTAGCTCTGCAATTTCACGCGAGGTTGAGATCCAGATGAACTTTTAACCAGAATGCCAACCATAACAATAGTGCAATTTGTAAGGAAGGTTCCTCTGCAGACTTAGAGCGCAGAGGCAGCAGGACACCCTGGGACCTGAACTTCCTGACACCCAACACTGGATGTCCCCTCTCCCCGCCGCGGCTCCACTGCTCACGAAATAAAGCAAGGTATCAGTCAGCAGTGCGGAGTCGTCTAGCTATTTATCCTAACAACCTGCAGGAGAGGAAAACCAGCAGGGTCTAGGGACAGCTCCTAGGTCCACAGCAGAGACCCTGACCCCAGCCCGTCAATCCCCTCCCGGCCACTGCGGCCACACACCCAGCCACCGCAGCAGCATCTACAGACGCCTCATTAAAATGACAACCAACTGCAGAAGTTTCTTTACTCTCCTTCCTGACTATCAGCCACTATTAAAACGGGGCTGTGGAAGACAAGACTGGATGTAGGAAGATCAATCTGACTCTTGAGCAGGGTCACGGCCTGAAACATAAGCACACAACTGGCCGTGCGAGTACATCAAGAGACGCACATTTGACGGGGAGATATTTCTACATACCTTGAGTCACCGATCCTATTATTTTTGCTGCACACTAACTGTAAGGCAAGGTGGCATTCTGACAATCAGGAGCTGTTGCTTCCACCCAAGTACCGGGACTCTGCAAAGGGCCCCCCCCACAACCCCAGGTGTAGCCGAGCCACCAGCAGAAGCTTCTCCGGCCCACGCAAGCTCATGCCCGCGGGAACTGCCCGACTTCTCCCCGGGGAAGACGTCCCGAAGGAGGAGTGTGCGTGCTGGGCCCGAACAGAGACGAGAAACTTCCACGCAGAAGACTTCTTTCCGAGATCGTTTTGGTTAGCTCCGATTTTATTGCATTTATAAACAATTTGCGAACGCTGCAATGAGACGTAAAATCTGCATCTCGAGTTAACGACTACGATAGACGAAAAAGAAACTGACTTTCGGCAAACGGCTCAGTAGGGGGAGGGGCCCGGATGGCAAGTAAATCAGAAACGTCTAGCATAGTCATCCACGCGGCTGCTCCGTGACGCCAGGTGGATTTCCCAACGCGGAAGACACCACACTAAGACTCAGCCGATTGTCGGAATTTAATTAGTACACGTGCTGCCTTCAGCCTGGTGGGGAGAAAAAGTCGCCGAGGACGTCAGATGCCTGGTGTGCTTGGAGCACGTCAAAGGCCGAGACCCGGCTCCCGTCATTCCAGCTGTTGTCCTGTGTCCGGCTCGCTGCCTTTAAATACGGTATTGGTCTCATTTCGATTGTCCCCTCCCAGGCCCTGCACAATCTCCCCCACAGGAAACTTGTTAGATGCTTCTCACAACTTAGAATTAAACCCAAAAGCAGGTTCTTTGTCCCTCGGCCAGAGGGCAAGGACAGGAACTCCCCGGCAGCTCATCACCGATTTCCACCTGCAGGATGATTGTCCCGTTTCACGTCACCTTCTACGCCAGCGCATCATGGATGTGAATCGAGCAAAGAGCCGAGTATCTACGGCAGTGGTTCTGAACTTATATGTGGGAACACAGGGACTTTGAGAATTTAGAGAAAGCTCTGGGCCCTGCCCTAAGAACGGGGGAGCGCACACGTCCACGCAGATCAAGAACGCTTTCCCGGTTCTGGGGAATTTCGGATCCCGTGGTGGAGATCACCGAGGACCACAGGTTAAGAAATTCTGGTTTAAAGTACGTCTGTGGAGACACCTGTTTCCACGGGTGGACACCATAAAACGTCAGGACAGAGCTGGGCACGTGGCACGCGTCGTCACAAGGATCAACAGAGGAGCAGGCATTCTTTGGGAGATTCCAAAAACATGGAAGAATGTATCCTTCTAAGAAACTGAGTCCTGGCTGAGAAAAGAAGTTTATAAGATTTCGTTAATGGCAAGATGCTCTGCAGTCGTCTGAAAGGAACCAAGGGCGTCTGTCTCCACAAGGTACCACAGCCGCGCCCTCCTGTTCCAAGGAGATGTCTGCACTCTGCGCTGGCGGGCCTTTCTGCCTCAGTGTTCCCACGCAAGGACTCCAAATGGCTCAGACGTCACCATTCTTGCATAACACACAGAAGGAACTCACACTGGGTCACAGAGCCCTGGTGAAGACCTGAGACACCAGGGAACAGTCACAATGGAGGGCCTCATGGGACACCCTGGGGTGAACCGGGAGAGGTGGGACACGTTGCTTCCCTCCCACCCCACGCAGAAGCTCCAGACGGTCTCTTCCGGCCTGGCGGGGCCACGGGACCAGGCGGGGGTGCTGGCGACACTCACACATGTCACCCGGATGTGTGTGACTCCCAGGGAAATTTTACTACGTCACAGGCACCAATTAACTTTCACACCATTCTCACCCGAGGGGTGGAGAGCACTGGCAGGGGAGGGGCGCACCTGCTTTGGAGACAGGATCCGTGGTGGGGGAGGGGTTTCCGCACCTCGAAAACCCTTTGAGGATGCTCCTGCCTGCCACCACACTGTCCCTCTGTTCCTGTCATCGTGGGGACCGTCTTTATACACTTTATACACTGATGGGAACATCTCGTACGTTCGTTTGGCGTGTCGGGCAGGAGACGGGGGCGAGACCCGACGGGAAGTCCTTTCTATCCAAAGCCGCTCGCGAGGCGCGGAGCCATTTCAAGGAGCCGTGCGAGATGCAGCTGGCAAGATGCAGAAACACCCTGAGCCTTGTCCTAAGATAAGTCAAGCTTTCAAAAAGCACAAGAGAAATTAAGAGTGAGCCTATCTAAATATGTCTTAATAACTTGATTTTTTTTTAGAAATCCTTCAATAGATTTTCAAGAAACTTCCCCATCGAGCTCTTTTCATCTCAGTATTCAGGTTACCTCCTTGTTGAAACTCAGGACTGTTTGCCTGGTGTTGACACCTCGCCTTTAAAGAAGAAAGGCAGAGGGACTGAAATTCCTTGTATTTCCTGAAGCTTAAGAGAACGTCAGAATGTTATATAACACGGCCGTGCTTTTAAAAATAGCTAAGAATTCAAAGCAGTTCAGTTAATATGGTTTCAAGAAAAATAAGAAGTGACATATTTCCCTCTCAGATCCACCAGCAGCACAGAGCCTGCACCGTGGGAGTCTCCGCCAGACACTGGCCATGGTGTGCCCTGGAGATCTCAGGGGGCGGGAGGGAGGACCACCTGTCGCAAAAGGAAGAAACAGAAACATCCCCGACAGCTGATCGAGACCCACCTTTCTGAAGTGAGACTCCCGAGCCTGGGGAAATTCTAATGAGGCTTATGGTGCACTGGGAGAAAACGATCTCGTCTGATAAACCAAGTGGATGACCAGAGTACAGGATGTTTGAAGACCTTCCCTGCCGAGTGACGGAGGACACAGGGACAGAGAGAAGCAGGGGGCTTTGGGCGTCTCTCTTGTTACAGCTACACAACAAGGAAATGACTCTAGAGCAGCCCTAACTCCAGACCTCAGCCCCTCCCGATGCGCCGTCGGCATCAGCAGCTTCCAAACTTTTCAGTCTCACCCTCCAGCGTCAGAGAGGACTCCAAAGAGCTTTGTTTTCCACGGCTTTACTCTATTGATATCTGCTCTATTAGAAATCAAAGCCGAGAATTTTAAAAAATGTTTAGTAATTCATGTAGAAATAATTATAAACCAATTTCATGTGTTTACAAATAACATTTTCATAGAAGTAACTATTTCACAGAACAAACACAATTCAGTTAAGAGTGGCGTCGTTTTACCTTTCTGGACTCCAACACCTGCCTTGATGAAGGGCCGGAGAGTCCTCATAGCTGCTTCTACCTTCTGTTTCCACGCAGAGCTCAGCTGGAGCACACGCAGAAAACCCGTTTCAGACCGTTGTGGACATCCTCCTTCGATCCCACGTCAGAACTCGACACGGGGGTAGTTCCCGAAAGCGTAACTGTGATGTGGATCCTGAGGGCTTGCCCGTCAGTTACCTACACGGTCACGCTGAAACCCACTGGTCTATCGGGCATTTTGGATTTTTCCCCCAAACCTAACCTTGTGACACTATGCATCAGTTATTTGGAAAAATGTTGGTTCACTGAGTTACGTCAATCTCCTAAATCACGCATTTCGACAACAACAGACTGACAAAGTGTACATTAGTTGACACGACCCTGAAAACAGCAGAAAGTTTTTTAAGTGTTGAATTTTCACTTGAAAGCTCAGATTCCGTCATTTCGTACTAGTGAGGAACACCATCAGCTGTTTTCCTGGAACCGGGAGGTTTACACTTTCGAGAAAAATCTCTGCCAAAACCCCAAGTGCGCATAAACACAGTTGGCTGGTCAGCTGCACTTTCAGTGGTGAAAACGGTAGTCCAGGGGAGAAGCGGCCACGCCGGCGGGCCACTCGGTCACACGGGCTCCTCCCCGAGACAGGACGCTCCTGTGGGCCGCAGGAGTCCTCCCGCACGCCTCCCATCTCACCCCACGGTCTATCCGGAAGAGTCCGGATTTAATGAAGGGAACTGCGTACACCGCTTCGAGGAGGACGCCCTGAAACGAAACCCTGCTCACCCTTGAAGGCGAGGAGCACCCCGGATCCGGGCTCAGCTGCAACAGCCTCCCTCACTGTTACTCGGACCACTGTGTTCACGTCCACACGCGGGCTCAGCGTCGTTGCGAGAACTCTTTTGGCCTGGCGACCTCCGGCGGTCTCAGGAAGGCCACAGCTTGAGAACCTCTGACCTGGAAGGCTCTGTGCTCGGTGGACGGCCGGCAGGGAGCGGGGACAGCCCCACCCTCGCCCCAGAACACCGAGGCCTCCCGACAGGAGGACCCCGGCCTGGCGATTCCTTGTTTCACTCGTTTCTCTGCTTCGAGCCACTCGAGGTCTGCTCGGAAAGGACACCCACGCACACCCCGCACGACAATGTGCTTGCTGCTTTTGGCATTCTCAAAAATCGAAGACAGGGACTATTTGAAACGTGGCCGCCCACCATGTCCAGCACAGTTGTGGCCCGTCCAGCCTCGTGCTCGGAGTGCCGCACACACCCCAACGCTGGCCGAGCCCCTGCACCCCCAAGAGCCCGGCTCGGCAGGCCACACGTCCCACTGGCTGCCACAAACGCCGGCCTGCAGAAAACCGCATTTGAACAACTTGAAAGCTGAGCACTTTCCACTACTATGCCGTTTTCAGACACTTTTTGACCAAATGACCATTTCGTCAGAGCCAAGCACCCTTCAGATTCGGGAGGTAATTTGTCCTCCTTTCTCCCGTCGGCTGGTGGGGGAGAGGCAGCAGCAGCTCAGAGTTTGTTAACTTGCTCGCTGCACCAACATATTCCTCATAAGGGGGTCCCTTTCGGTAGTAAAATCAAGATTGTGATTGCTCGTACAAGATTCATAGCATTTAGAGTGCCAGTAAACTGTGGGTTGTGAATCCCTTAAATGCCTGTATCCCCTATCTTCCTGTACCTTAAATGCTGATATCAGAATTTTTATGGAGAGTTTCTAGCCTCTCCGAGTTTTTCATTAGACTGTGAATGGCAAATGACACACTTTTCAAAGTTTACGTCCTTTTTCTTGGCTAGGTCCACAAAAATGAGATTCGTACTTTCTTGCCTCTGCCGGCAATTCCATGGCTAGAAACTATTCATTGCAAAATAGAAATAGATTCTTCTTTGGCTCCGATATAGATTCGCAAAATATAGAGAAAAATTGGCTCGCATTGTATCTGGTCTCTTCATTCATTAAAATTTAAATGGTGCTGAGTTAGCCATCTGATGAATCAAACTTTCAAATGGAAGTATTTAGTCCATGTAGAACTATGAGTTCCAGGTGCTTTTCAGAGAAAAATTCATACAAACACATTTCAGTTTACTATTAATACATGTGCTCAAAGCAACTGAACTATACACTGAACTATATTTTTATATTAAACTTATTATATCAAAGATGCGTTGCCAAGAAAGAAAAAGACAACAGGCACAGGAAACCCCCTTAGGAGAGCAGGGAACTGGCAGAGCCGGTGGCCTGTTGCAGGACCCCAGCTGCTTAGCAACGGTTTTGGCCTCACCAAGGAAGGACTGTCTTGGATGAGCAGCACCCGGGGCCACGGCTGCTCCAGAGATCAGGCTCCGGGCAGAGAGATCACAAAAGGGCCGCCTCCGCCCTCCCAGGGACAGGCAGTGAAGCCTCAGACCAGGAGCCAAGTGGAAGACAGAATTGAAAGGAACTGGCCACCCACCTGCTGGGAGGGGTGGGGGAAGATGACGCAGACGATGAGGGATTTGGAGCCCAAGAGTGGGGACCCAGGTGGGCTGTGACCACAGAGGCCCCGAGCCCTGGTTCGGGTGAAGGAGGGGGAGACCGAGCGGCTGCTCAGACAGCAGGGTGAGCAGTCTGGAGGCCACACAGGTGGAATGCAGAGCTCGGGCAGGCACAGGCCACAGCACGTCACTATCTGTGGCAGGTGGGGCCTCGATATGTGACCTGGCATAAATCACTAGGAAAGGTTTCCAAAAACAAGAGTTTTCAATTCTGCTAGCTTAATAAAGGAGAGTCTCATATTTGAGTATCTTGTACTTTTAGAAGAGGTCACAAGCAGCTCGCAAATGCTAACATTTCATTTCGCTCCATGCAAGTCATGATGTGACCACGAAACCAACTTCTACCTGAGCTTGCCTACAGAACTCAAGAGGTTAGAGGTGAGCAGCACCCAAGCTCCACAGCACTGCCCAGGTGTGGCCCCGGCCGGCCCGTGCACGAGCGCCATGCTCCCTGGGCGCCCACCACAGCCCGGTGAGCAAGGGACAGTGGACACAAGGATATATTCTGCCCCTACCCCAGCCACGGCAGTGTAAGGAGCCAGGCCGCTGTGATGTCCTGCTGTGGAGCCACCCACAGTAGTCCAGTGGTGAGCACAGAACCATGGCACCTATTCCTCAGACACCACTTCTGCTGCCAGACACACCTCCCCATGCTCCAAATGACCTGTCAGCTAGAAAGAGGAGGGGGTGGCAGAAGTGATATAAGAATACAAACCCCTTCCAGCCATCCCCAGCCCTAGAGCAATGCAATTAAACCCTACTGCAAGGCAGTATCCAGAACACCAGTGTTTAAAAGCAAATGCACCAGCTACTGCCAAAGACACGTACAATTCCCTGCCCCTGACAATCTGGGCCCAGCGTCTGCTGGTTGTCCCAGAGTGTCTCTTCGTTCATTAAGCTCTGCACATACGTAGTATGCATGCAATATTTAACACGATAAGTGCAAAGATAATAGCTCCTACTGCGGGGCGCTTGCTAGGTAGTTTGCAGGACGCGGAGTGTTTTCCAGACGCTGCAGCAGCCCTGTGAAGACGTGCCGCTAGCGTCACTCCACAGGAGAGGAGCGCGCAGGCTGGGGGAGCCCGTCCGCAGCACACGCTAGTTTGCAGGGCGGTCAGGAGCGGCCCCAGGGTTGCAGGGGCAATGCCCTTGGCAAACTTCTTTAAAGGAAGGTGCACAGTGACTCATCCATTCTGCCCACACTGCTCCTACTCCCGAGTGCATGAGTGAGTGTGGGAGGAATACGAAAGAGAAAGGGACAAGCTACTTAGAGAGCAATATGCCATAAATTCAGTGGCTTAAGACACCATAAATTTATTTTCTCATCAGTTGCTTGGGTCAGGAGTTCAGGTACCATTTGGCAGGTTCTCTGCTCAGGGTCTCACAGGTTTTAATCAAAGTGTCGGCTGCAACAGTAATTCTCAGTAGCTAAGGCTCAGAGTCCTCTTCCAAGTCCACTGTTTTTTGGAAAAATTCATTTCCTTGCAGCTGTAGAACCAAGGTCCTGTTTTCTTGCTAGCTGCTAGCCGAGAACTCAGCTCATGACGGCTGCCTGCAGTTCCCTGCCAGGGCCCCTACTCTCATGACGATGCCTCCACAGTGGGAAATAATTAGTCCTAGAATAAATGCTACTCTAGTTCCAACTAATAAATCTTAACAGCAAGACCCAAAAGGATGAAACTGTTTCCACGTAACTTACCTGCCTGCATAGCAAAGCTAAAGAATATTTTTTAAAAAATATCAAGCATTCAACCAATCAAAAATTCACATATAAAGCACCCAAATCAAAAAATACCACAGAAGCATAAAATGAGGAAAATACAACTGCTACGTGGAGGAAAAAAAAAATCAAAACCAACTGCAACTGACACAGATGTTAGAATTAGCAGACAAGGACATCAAAATAGTTATTATAACTGTATTCCATATGTCAAAAAGCTAAGCAGAAAAATACAAGATATAAAAATGATAAATAAGTGTTAGAGATGAAAGTTACAATGTCTGAGAAGAAAGGTACTGCATGGCATTAACAGATTAGACATTAAAGAAGAAAAGATTGGTGAACTTAGAAAACATAATAGAAACTATCTGAAATGAACACAGCAAAAAACAAACAAACAAACAAACAATATTAGAGAACTTAGGGAGTACTTAAAACAGCCAAATATATATGTAATTGAAGGCTCTGATGAACATGACAAAACAAAGGAACAGAAAAAATAAATTAGAAAAATACAGCCAATTTTTTTTCAAATTTGATGAAAACTCTACACTAATACAAGCAGCTCAATGAAACCCAAGAAACATGAAGAAAATGATACCAAAACATATAATTACAAAGTTGTTCAAAACCAGTGATAAATAAATCTTAAAAACCAGAGGGATAAAAGTGCTAGAGATAGGAATGAAAATAAGAATGACAACAGATTTCTGGTCAGAAACAATGTAAGTTGGGGGCAGTGGAACAAGATCTTTAAAATAAGAAAAAGAAAACAACTTAGAATTCTATATAAAGCAAAAAATATCTTTTAAATATTAAAATACTTTTTACGACATACAAAAACTAAAAGAACTTATCACCAATAGGCCCCATACAAGAAATGTAAAGCCTTCCAGGCAGAAGGTAAATGACATCAAATAGAAAGAAACAATGTGGAGGAATAATGTGGAGAATGAAACTCTTACTATTGACAGGAAAAGCAAAATAGTACAGCCATCCTGGAAAACAGCTTAGAAATTTGTTAAATGCTAAACATTCACTGACGACATGATCCATCCTAGGTGTTTAACCAAGAGAAATAAAAGCACATGCCCTCAAGGACTTTTACATAAACGTTTACAGCAGCACTGTTTGTAATAGCCAAAGGCTGAAAGAAAAGTCCTCAACACACAACAGATGAGTGATAGACTGTGCTATACCCACACAATGGACTACTACTACTCAGCAAAGTAACAAACTATGGATGCACAAAAACACAGATGAATCTCAAGTAGGTTGAAAGAAGTCAGACAAAAAGACTATGTACTGTATGATTCATTTGTAAAACCACAAAATTCTATGTATATAAGCTATAATACACATGTATGTATGTCCATCATAAAATCCAAGAAAATTCAAACTAACTCATACTGATAGCAGATCAGTGATGGTACAGGGATGGGAAGGCAGGGAGGGGTGAGGGCGGGAGTCACAACAGTGTGAGAGGAAGCTTCGTTATTTTGATTGTGGTCATCTATGTGTCAAACAGTAAACCTTAAATACAGTAGTCCCCACTTATTCACCATCTTTCTTGCCATAGTTTCAATCACCTGAGGTCAACCATGGTCCACAAAATATTATGGGGCAAATTCTAGAAATAAACACCTGATAAGTTTTATTTTATTTTTTTGATTTTTTTCATTTCAGCATATTATGAGGGTACAAATGTTGAGGTTACGTATATTGCCCAGCCCCCCTTACCCCTCAAGTCAGAGTTTCAAGCGTGACCATCCCCCAGACAGTGCACATCTTACTCATTATTTATGTATATACCCATACCCTCCTCCCCCCTTCCACCGGGCCAAAACCTGATAACTGTTATTCCTATATGTCCACTTAGGTGTTGATCAGTTAATACCAATATGCTGGTGAGTACATGTGGTGCTTGTTTTTCCATTCTTGGGATACTTCACTTAGTAGTATGGGTTCCAGCTCTATCCAGGAAAATACAAGAGGTGCTAGATCACCATTGTTTCTTAAAGCGGAATAGTACTCCATGGTATACATACACCACATTTTATTAACCCACTCATGTATTGATGGGCACTCCGGTTGTTTCCACAACTTTGCAATTGTGAATTGCGCTGCTATAAACATTCAAGTGCAGGTGTCTCTTTTGTAGAGTGTCATTTGATCTTTTGGGTAGATGCCCAGTAATGGGATTGCTGGATCAAACGGTAGATCTACTTGTATCGCTTTAAGGTATCTCCATATTGCTTTCCACAGAGGTTTAACTAGTTTGCAGTCACACAAGCAGTGTAGGAGTGTTCCTATCTTTCCGCATCCACGACAACATTTATTGTTTG
>VBSM01003144.1:1532297-1554358 GCA_008086735.1 Cheirogaleus medius
TGGAGGAAAAATAAATAGAAGACCCCGTCTTATTTTCGGGGAAACACGGTATTAGTCAGGGAGCATGTAGTTCTGGATCTGAAGGCGACCTTGACAGCTTCCCCCAGATCCAGCGCGGAGCCTGGTGGGCAGCGAGCCCCCGGCAGCGTCACTCTGAACGATGTGGTCCTTATCTGGATGTGTATTGTGTGCACCGGCAAGCACCTAAGAACTGAGTTTGATATTCCTTGTTCTAAATCTTCAATACTTTGTCTATATTTAATTTGGTAGCTTTATACAAAAACATTATCAACCCAGTTCTTTTGAGAAAACTGGATTAAGGAACCAGATAGTGAACAAATGGTAATTTTTAAAAAATTCGCAGCCGCGCTGTCTAGCAAGCAGGGACAATGTGGGGAGACCGGGGCACTCGGAGAGAGGACAGCACGTCAGGACAGGAGGCAGCAGCTGCCCCTTGGTATGGGGCGGCACCGTGGGAGGAGAACACGGCACACTCCTTCCGGACACACCGCCGCGGGCTTCCTCCCACACCACGGAGAAGACGACCCGAGACCCCTGATCGAGCCCGGCCCTTCGAAAGGCCAAGGCCCGAGTGAAGCTGCCTGGACAATGCCCCATGGATCCAGGCAGCAGCAAAGCCACACGGCCCCTAGAGAGAAGTGGAGAAAAGCATCCCTGATTCAGCCCCCAGAAGTCAAACGGACCGGGCTCAGGCCATATGAATTCATAGCCAAACAAACAAGGTCCCACGTTATCAAAAGAGAGAACGTTACAAGAAATAAGACGGGTGAAAACCACAAGGCCACACTCGACCTGGGACGGTGGATATTTAAAGCGGCTGGTACACAACACAGAGTAACTATTTCTGAAACGTGTACGCAAGTGAAAACGAGCGATGGGAGAAAGAATGGGCAAGGAGCAAGAGGAAACCAAAACGGGTCAGCACGGACTTCCATTCTGAGGCAGCCCAACATTCCCACTAACTAGTTGTCCTGTAAAAACTCAAGAAAAATTACAAAACCTTATCTTTTAAAGGCTGTCGGGCTGTGGCAGCAGCCAGGATGGACGGCCCGGAGCCGGGGGTGGAGCCCGCCTGTCCAGGTGAGCCGCTCGCCAGCCCTGCCCTTGCCAGCCCTGCCCTTGCCAGCCCTGCCCTTGCCAGGAGCATCCACCGCAGGTGCAGGTGGAGAGCTGGGGGGCCCAGCCCACACCCCACGCCACCTGGGAAAGAGGCCTGGGACGCTTCTGGTGGTCCAGCAGGGACCACGGCGAAAAGACCAGGAATATGAAGCACCCCAAAGGTGTGACCAGTCTCCCATCCTGCGGGGCGGGGTTCAGAAGCCCAGGGAGCTGAGCCCAGCGAGGGCGGGTGAAGGGGCAGCACGGTCTCCCTGAACCTAAGGGTGCCGGAGAGACAAGTGCGGAGGGAAGGGGACAGAGGAGGGGGGAGGAAGAGGAGTGGAAGGAGGGGGATGGGAGGGGAAGGGGAGGTGTCCTGCCTGGACCACATAGTCACATCTCCCACCAAGACGTGGGCCAGATTTCGAAAGTGCAGGGCAATGGGAAGCTAAGGAGCTAAGCTCGAAACCTTCCTGTCTCCCAAAGCATTTACAAGCTGGAGAAAGACCTGCAGCTTTCGATCAAAAGACCAGCCACGCTCAAAGAAAGGGTCCAACCAGGGACTGAGTTTTACCAAAATCACAGCCCAGCCCCATCCTAGATCCATCCCTCAAGAAACTGAGTTCGGTAGCCCCTCGCTCCACACGCCTAACCAGGGACAGAGGGAGCCTTTTCTTTGATGGAAAATATGATCATCTGGAGCTTTACGGTCCTTTACGCACACGTCTAGCATAGAATTACAACTTAAAAACATGCAAAGAGAGCAAAAATTGTAACTAATGATCAAGAGGGGAAAAAACAATATAGAAACAGAAGAATGAATGTCCATGTTACTGGTGTTAGCGGATAAGAACTATAAAATAATTTTGGATTATTTTTAAATGAATGGATACATTTAAAAATAAGAAGACAGCATGAGTGGAAAAGTCGAAAATTTTAAATACAGAATTGAAATATTTATTAAAATGCAAAATGGACATTCTAAAACTGAAAAAGAAAAAATTTGAAATTCAGAACTCATTGGATGAGTTTATTAACAGACTAAACACAGCAGAAAATAGAGTTTGTGATCTGAAAGACATGTCAGCAGAGAACATCCAATTGCAGCGCAGAATGAGAAAGGGAAGGAAAAGAACAGAATAACATTAGAGATCTGGGGAACAGTCAGAAGGACTAACCTACGCGTAATTCAGGGCCCAGAGGAAAGGACACGGTGGATGAGGCAGAACAATATTTGAAGGGATTAGGTTCAAGAATTTCCCCAAATAGATGACAGACGTCAGTCCAGAGATTCAAGAATGTTGGCAAACCCCAAGCAGAAGAAATATGGAGAAAGCCACAACTCACCATGACATGATTAGCTTCAAACCAAAGAGAAAATCAGAAAAGCAGCCGGAGTAAAAACTCTGCATTCCCTTCAAAGGGGCCACAATCAGACTGCAGCTGAGTTTTCAACAGAAAACTTCAGAAACCAGAAGACAACGGAATGTCACATTTGCACGATGCCATAAAATAATTGCTGACTCAGTGATCAGGAAATGCTCAGCTAGTGTTTAAAAATGGAGGCCAAACATGTCGTTAAATGGAGCACATTCACTACCAGTTGACTAGCATTGAAACAAACAAACAAACAAACAAACAAAGAGGCCGGGCGCGGTGGCTGACGCCTGTAATCCTAGCACTCTGAGAGGCTGAGGCAGGAGGACTGCTGAAGGCCAGGAGTTTCAGACCAACCTGAGCAAAAGCAAGACCCCTGTCTCTACAAAAAACAGAAAAATTAGCTGGGCGTGCTGGCAAGCACCTGTAGTCCCTGCTACTCGGGAGGCTGAGGCAGGAGGATCGCTTGAGCCCAGGACTCTGAGGTTGCGGTGAGCTATGATGATGCCACGGCACCCTAGCCCAAGCAAGAGAGCAAGACTCTGCCTCAAAAAAATAAATAAATAAAAATAAAAAAATTAACAACAATAAAAAAAAACCCCTAAGAAAGCTCGTCTAGCAGAGTCAGCCAGCCCAGAGCGGGTAACGGGTAACGGTGAGAAGCAACAAGAACACTGGGTGGGCAGATGCGGGGCGCCCCACGTGGATGCTGAGGCTTAAAACAGCAGCAAGGATTCCTGCCTTTAAAGTATGTAAACAATTAAAACGCAACAGTGTAACAGCTGAGAGAGGGAGGAAAATGGAGTATGAAATTGTGTAAAGTATTTCAATGCTGAGGAAGTGGTAAAGTGGCAATTTAAGTGAACTGTAACAAGTCTAGGGTTACCCTGTAATCTCTGGGCTGACCTCTAAGGAAAAAAAATACAAGTATGTATAACTAGGAAGTTAAGAAAGGAAAAAATTAAAAAAATATTTTATCCATCCAAAAGAACGCAGAATAAATTAGAAATAAAGGAACAAAAAAAACCGGATGTGACAATTAGAAGGCAAATAGCAAAATGACAGAATTAAACTCAACTGCGATTATTTTAATATGACTGGACTAAACGATTAAAGGCGAAGATTATCAAATGGGATATTTGACAAACTATGCACTGTATACACACTTTAAATACAAGGACAAAGGCTGAAAGTTTAAGGATGGGAAAAGATGTACCATACAAACAAACATGGATTAATATAATTAACCTAACCAGAGTCTTTTTTTTTTTAAAGAATTAAAAAAATCTTAAAACTATAAGAGCAATTAAAAACCACACATTTAAAAAATCTTCCTACAAATACCAGGTTATATGGGCAAAATCTACCAAATTGTCAAAGAAAAGACCATTTTTGTCTAAATTCTCCCAAAGAACAGAAAATAGAGAGCAATTAACCCAGTCTATAAGACTAGAATATCTCTGAAACCCAAATCAGACAAGGATACTATAAGAAAGGAAAACACAGGCCAATCTCACTCACAAACATAGATGCAAAAATCCTAAGCAAAACATTAGTAAACGTAGTCTAACAGGTGTTTAAAAGATGATGCTTAGTAGCCAAGTAATGTTCCTCTTAGGAACACAAGGATGATTTAACATTAATAAATCTATAGAAGTAATGATCCACACTAGCAGATATGGGTGTCGGAATCACATAATCATTTCAATAGATGCAGAAAAGTCACTTAATAAAATTCGAAGCCCAGTAATGACTTTTAAATTTTTTTCAAGGAGCAGAAAAGAAAGGGAAGGGAGTTCTGAGGTTTTCTTTAGCTCTGAGATAATTTATGACAGTTTTTTGTTTATCCACTGAAGGGAAGGAAAAAAAGAAAAAGAAAAAAGAAACAACAATTTCAGACAACCCAAAGAGAGAGAAATTTTCTTTCTACTAAAAAGTCTATTGCAAGTTATCATTTTTGGTAGTGAAAAATTTAGCAGCTTTCCCTTTAAAATAAGTAACAAGGTAAATATATCAATTATCACCACATCTACTTAAAACGGAACTGGAGATCCTAGCTAGTGCAATATGGTAAGTAAAAGAAAGAAATGATTTACAAAGTAGAGAGAAAGAAGCAAAACTCTCATTCATAGGTGGCATGATTGACTACATAGAAAAATCAAAGAATACACATGGGGCATATTAAAATTTTAAAAAGAATTTAGAAAGGAAATTAAATATAAAATGCAGACACAAAAATCAATAGCATTTCCATATACCAGTCATAAAGAAAAATCTAATCCTACAAAAAACGTGCTATTTATAATAGCAATTGCAACAACAACAACAACAAAAAAGGACCTAGGGAAAATGTTACAAAGGCGTATAAGCCCTTTATGAAAAAAAAAATTATTAAAATTCTAGATGCGCTAAAGAAGGCCTAGAGACAGAGTGCAAGAGCACATTCCTGAACAGGAAGATTCACGTCCTAAAAAAGTGAGTCTCCCCACATTAATCAGTGGATCCAAGGACCTCCAAATACCAAGAGAGCTTTTTCTGAGAATTTGACGAGCTGATGCTGAAATTTGTCTAGATGAGCAAAGGCCCAAAAAGAATTACAGTCTTAAAGAAGAAAAACAAGATGTGGGAACTTTCCCACCAACTGTGAGAGGTGGCCTGAAGCTGTGTAGTTAATGCTCGGGGGCCTTACACCCAAATGGACAGGAACATCCACAGAGCAGGAGAGCCCAAGAACAGACACACGTCTACCTGAAACCATCAGTTGCTCCAGCATCATTTCTTGAGTGACTCCTCCTTTCTCCTCCGTTCTGTGGGGTCTCTCTTGTCATTTGTTTGTCATCTATCTGCAGTGGGGGCCCAGCAGAGAGTCAAGAGGAGTCACTCCACCGGTGGTGCTGGAGCCGCTGATCACGTGTATTACGGAAGAACTGGACTTCCACTCCACGCCACACACACAGATGAATCCCAAATGGTCTTTAGACCTGTGTACGGAAAGGAAAACACAGAGCAGAAATTTTTATGGCTGGGAATAAGCAAGAGCTTCTGCAACAAGACGTAAGATGTGCAAACTATAAAGGAAAAGAATCACACATTCAATTACGTTCAACAATATTAAAATCAGGAACTCCCGTCCATCAAGAGTCACTGTAAGGAAAGTGAAGAGGTGGGCCACACATTGGGGGAAGATCTTCGCAGCACATAACTGACAATGGATTAGAATCCAGCGTATGTGAAATACTCCTACAGATCCATAAGGACAAGACAGGCCAACAGCAATACAGGCAGAAGGGTATGCACAGGCATTTCGCAGAAGACAAGTCGTGAATGGCAATATTGAGAAGATGCTCAGTGTCACTGGTAATCAGAGAAATGCGAATTAAGATCACAATGAGGCATGATTTTCTACCCAGTAGGTTAGCAACTATTTGTAGTATGATAGCTCCGAGTTTTAGTAAGGATATGGATCAACTGATACGGGTCTAATCTGCTTTCACCATTTGTACAAAAGTTATTGTCTTGTAGCATTGAGCACTGACAGTCCAATAATTCTACCCTTGAGTATACACCAAGGAGAAACTATTATAAATGTGCACTGACAGCAACGTACAAGAGTGATCGTAGCTGCGGATCCCGGCAAAAGACTGGGAACGATCCAAATGCCACTGACAGAAGAATAGAAAAGTATCTCATCAAACTGTGGCACAGACATAGGATGAAACACCACGACGCACAGAAAACGAACCAACTACAGCTACACGCGACACAGATGAAATGCAGAAACGTGATTCTGAATGGAAGAAAGCGAGTCTCAGAATATTCACACATTATAATACCCTCTTTATAAAGGTCAAAAACAACCAACACCAAGTGAAACCCTGCAGAAAAGGTAAAGATATACAGTAAAACTATATGAATTTAAAAAGCAAGAGAATGATAAACACACATTTCAAAACAGCGACGACCTTGGGTGAGGGGAGGGAGGATGTCGGTGGGCTGGACAGGAGAGAAGGCAAGGATGATCGCGCAGGGTCAGCCTCGCGGTGGTTGCTCAATCGGCGGGAAGTTGGCAAGTGTCCTGATTGCTACTTTCACGTCATAATTTGCATATACCTCATATAGTCTGTAGTATGTGAATTGGGACATAGAATTTTTAAAAGAAAAAAAGAAGAAACAAGAAAAGAAGGATGGAGAGAGGAAATGAGGGAGGGAGAGGAAAAAGGCATAAAGAAAGGAAAAACCACAGAAGAAACATATGGGAGACTAAACTAACACTGTAAAGGACACTGAAGTCAAAATTCCATAAAATGTTAAATTGACATTACTCGGAAATGCTCATAGGATGATTATTAAACAGCAATACTTTTTCTAGAGACTGAATATTATGCTAAGAGAAACTTTCAAAACTCAAATCATTCGAGATTGAGAAACATGTTAGCCTCCCATGGCTAACTATACACACACACACAAACACATTTTAAAATTTGTGTATAATCTAAAACTTTGTAAGCTAACACATTTTCCCTTTTACTTCTTTAGCAACTCCAGAGATGTGATGTCACTGGACAGTTTTGGCCTTCATATGTAACACAAGTCATACTTAGAAAGCTAACCGTTAGGTGGCTGTGTGGCGCAATGGATAGCGCGTTGGACTTCCAGAGGCTGAAAGAATTGACAAAGCTAACCGTTCACCTGAGCGAGCACTCTGCAACCATCGCAGCCAGGGTGACCACTTCCGCTCCTTACACTCATGCAGACCCCGGTGAGAACACGCGCAAACCATCCGAGCCGTCCGCATGTCTCTACACACTTATGTGGGACACCTGTTGATTCCTGCTTTCTCAGGTGTGTGCCTGGCTGTGGGAAAAGTACTGTCTAAACAAGCAGGCCGGCTGTGGCAGTGTGCCCAGTGAGTCACACCAGCTACCTGAGCACCCTGGACAAAAGACAGCCCTAGGTGATTCATTTTTTAAATGCAGAGTTGCACAGAGCTCCCCGGGCAGCCCAGGTCGACAGCAGTGCACAGGTTTGATGTTATCACCACTATTACATTTAATTGAGTAGAGTCCAGGCTGCCAGGGGCGCTAACCACAGTGGCATGCGAGTTCCAGCAGGAGAGAACACGCTCTTCTTCTGTCTGGTCTCACCTTTGACAACGTGGAAATACCACAGTGACAGACCCCAGCAGAGGACGTTTCTAGTGACGACACTCATTTAAACCTGCAACCATGACAAGAGCAAAATAATCTGAATTAAAGATGCCTTTGATTTCCTCCATTTTCCCAATCTTAGGTCCTCTCCATGTGGAGTTGAAATAGTCCTTCTTTGGAGCAACAAATACAGATAAAGTTCTTCATATTTCTTAACAGAGAGTCAATCATTGCTACCAACTTCACCACACACGTGTGATGTAGGATTCACCTGTGAATTACTCAAGCATTATGGAGGAGGGAAGACAATTAACTATAAATGGATTTTGTAATATGCATAAGGTTAAGACGGTAAGTTAGTTTTCTTCTTTAACTCCATTTCAGTAAAAAAAAAAAAAAAAAAAAAAAAAAAAAAAAGAAAGAAAGAATGAAAGAAAAAGTAAAAGGCTATCTACCTATACCAAGTCCAACAAGGAAGATGAAGAACTTTTAAGCATTCTTGAACATTATTGTTCTTTGAAATTTGAGAGGGCCTGAATAAGCAAGCTAAACATCCTTAAAAAGTAGTCAATGAAGCTTTTCATCTGCTTCCTGGACTAAAAAGTCTGGAGTTGGGGCCAAAGGGCTGCGTGTAATTTGAGCAATCTCAGTCCCACATAAGTCGAGCTGGTGTCTCTTTTATCAATATGGTTGTACTAAAAATTCCATGGGGAATTACACTCTGGCCATGATGGAGCAGTAGGGATCAAACCTAACTGAAACAAAATAAAGTACAGTTTGAGTATCCCTTATCTGAAATGCTGAATTGTTTTGGGCTTCCGATTTTTTTGGACTCTGGAATATTTGCAAATACTTACCTAATCCCAAAATTGATTAGCTAAGCATTCCGAATCCAAAGTGCTCTGATAAGCATTTCCTTTGAGCATGACTTTTGATCATCATGTCAGCACTCAAATTTCAGATTTTGGAGCATTTCAGATTTCAGATTAGGGATGCTCAATCTGTAAATAAAACAATGTTTTCCAAACAATGGACGACAGCAGCCAAGGACTACGCTCCCTGAGGGAAGGGAAGCAAGGAGAGGCAGTGCCCAGGACACAGCTCAGAGGCAGTCTCCAGGCTGCATGGAAGAGGAAGGACCACAGCAAACCAGTGGGTGGACTCACCGAGGAAAGGAGACAGAAACCAGAATTTGGAAATAACCAAACACCTATAATTGGGGGTACAATACCAGAGAAGAAAGGTCTACTCAGAAAAAGCTCCAGGTATCTTCAGAAGGGTCCCTGTGAGTCTCTGCCTAACTACCGAGCTATTGCTTGAGAAGGAACTTCCTGAGGTCAAGGAAAGACCCTCAGAAAGCAGCAGGCCAAATAATTCTAAGCACAGAGCTGGGAATGGTTCACATGCTTACTAGCCAGTGTGTAAAGAACTCATAATACGATGCTCATCTGGTAAAGGCCTCACAGCTGCCTTATTTCATATTTATATATTTAATACACACATATGCATACATCCATACACACACCCCTATTAAATAAAGGCATTGCCTTCGTAGTAGGGCTAAACTATCCCTGGGCTAAAACCTCTTCTGGACCCACCCTAACAAAACTTAAAAGCAAGTTTTGAAGGGATACAAATGATTTCAAATAACTTACCTGCACCAGAACAAAACCCTTTAAAATTCAACATAATCTAGCACTCAAGAACAAAATTCTCAGTGGCTGGAATCCAATTAAAAACACACACATGATCTAATACCTTTTGCAACAATCTCGATGGAACTGAAGACCAGCTTCCTAAGTGAGGTACTGTAAGAATGGAAAAACGAACACCACATGTACTCACTATTAAATTGGAACTAAATGATCAACACTCATGTGTACATATGGTGGTAAAATTCAATGGAAGTCAAGTGGGTGGGAGGGATGAGGAGGGGATGGGTAAATTTACACCTAACAGGTACAATGTACACTATCTGGGTAATGGACACACTTATAACTTTGACTCAAACTATACAAAAGAAATTCATGTAACCAAAATGTTTGTATCCCTGTAATAGTCTGAAATTTTAAAAGAAATTTAAAAATAAAATAAAAACACACATAAGCAGGGAAATATAACCCACAAGCAGGAGAAAAATCATCAACAGAACCACACCCAGAAAAGGCAGAGATGATTAAACAAGGAGATTAGGACATAAAAATAGCTATTATAAATATGTTCCATGTATTCAAGAAGACAGGGGAAACCATGCACATGATGAAAGAAATATTATAATCAAAGATATAAAACATCCATATAGAACTTATAGAGATGTAAAATAAGTATGTAAATAAAAAGTACACCTGATGTACAGATTAGACACAGAAGGAAAAAACTAGTGACAATAAAAACATAACATTTTTTAAACTATCCAGGCACGGAAAGACAAAAAGACATAAAAATGAGCAGAGCACCAGTGAGATGTGGGACAATATTAAACAAACATGCATGCAATTGGGGTCTCAGAAAAAGAATGGAGGCAGAAAGATATTTAAAGCATTATTAAGTGATAGTTCTTCAAATCTGATAAAAATAAATCTATGCAGGTAGAACATCCCTAATCCAAAATGTTCCAAAAGCCAAAACTTTTTGAGCATTGATATGATGTCACAAGTGGAAAATTCCACACCTGACCTCATGTGACAGGTCTTTGTCAAAATGCAGGCAAAACTTTGTTTTATGCACAAAATTATTAAAATATTGTATAAAACTTCTTTCAGGCTATGTGTATAACATGTGTATGAAACATAAATTAATTACACAGTTAGACTTGGGCTTCATCCCCAAGATATCTCATTATATATGTTCAAATATTCCAAAATCCAAAAAATTCTGAAATCTGAAACACTTATGGTCCCAGGTATTTCAAATAAGGGATACTCAACATGTACTCACAGATGCAAGAAGTTCAGCGAAACCCAAGCAGACAAAAACATAAAGAAAACTATACCAAGACAAATAATCAAACTACTAAAAACAAGTGACAAAGAGAAAACCTTTAAAATGGCCAGAAGGGAGAAAAAAGACAAATTATACAAAGGAACAAATTTAAGAATGACAGTAAACTGATCACCAGAAACTATGCAAGACAGTAAACAATGGAACATCATCCTTAAAGCATTACAAAGAAAAACAGGGTCAACCTAGAATTCTAAAATCAACAAAATATCTTTTCAAAACTGCAGGTGAAATAAAGGCTTTTTCAAAAAAAGAAACACAAAAGCAAGACATTCATTCATATACCAGCAGACCTGCACTCAATAAATGTTGGTATAAGTTTTTCAGGTGTAAAAGAAAATGATGCCAGATGGAAATTAGAAACTACACAAATGAATGATG
The DNA here is from genome assembly GCA_008086735.1 of Cheirogaleus medius. Taxonomy (NCBI): domain Eukaryota; kingdom Metazoa; phylum Chordata; class Mammalia; order Primates; family Cheirogaleidae; genus Cheirogaleus; species Cheirogaleus medius. The sequence goes on from VBSM01003144.1 coordinate 1,543,322, forward strand.
AGCTCAAGAAAGAGTAACTATGCAAATAAATGTAAATGCTGGGGGGGGAGTTCTATTTTTAATCTCTTTAAAAGATAACTGACTACCTAAAGCAGAAATAATAACAATATATTTTGAAGTTTATTACCTATGTAGCAATAATATAACAAAAAATGGAATGAGAGAAATTGAAGTATACAGTTGTAAGGTGCTAACAGTGCATGTCAAGTTGTATTATATTATGTAAATGCGGGCTATGATAAGTAGGTATATTATACATCCTACTGCAAACACTAAAAAATAAAAAAGGGAGAAATAACCAATATGCTAATAGTGTAGCTAGAACGTTAAATTGGAATCATTAAAAAATATTCAAATAATCAAAAAGGCAGGGAAAATGGAGGAATGGCAAAAGAACAAATGGTAGAAATACAAAAGAAACAGCAAGATGGCACACTTAAACTTAACCATATTAATAATTACAATAAATGTAAATGGTCTAAACACTCCAATTTTACAAAGGTATTGTCAGATTAATTTTTTTGAAAGAGATCCAATTATATGTTGTCTACAGGAAACAAATTAAATGTGAAAATAAAGGTTAAACATAAAAGAATGGGAAAATATTCACCATAGAAACACTAATCAAAAGAAAGGTGGAGTGGCTATCTTAATATCAAACAAATAATTTCAAAAAAAGGAGTATTACCAAGTAAACAAGGTTATTTCTTAAGTGCAAAGGGTTTAATTCACTATGAGGACATATGAATTCTAAATATGTATGCACCTAATGAAAGCGCTTGAAACAGATGAAGAATTAATAGAACTGAATAGCAGAAATAGACAAATCTCCAATTATAGTTGGATATTTCAATACTCCTGATAATTTATAGAACAGAGAAACAGAAAACCAATAAAGATATAGAAGACTTGAACAACACTATCAACAAACCTGACCCAACTGACATTTAAAGAACACTCCACCCAAGAACCACAGAGTATACATTCCATTCAAGTAGACACAAACATTCACCAAGACAGACCATATTCTGGGCCATAAAACAACGCTCCACAAATTTAGGAAGACTGAAATCAAAAAAGTTATGTCCTCTGACCACAAAGTAAGTCAACCACAAATCAATAACAGAAAATACTGAGAAAATCTTCAAACATTTGGGAAAATCCCCAAATACTTAGAAATGAAATAACATACTTCTAAATAATTCATGTATTAAAGCGGACATCACAAGGGAAATTGAAAAATATACTGCACTGAATGAAAATGAAAACACAATATATCAACCTGTGAGTGCACCTAAAGCAATGCTTAGAGGGAATTTTTAGGGTTAAGTGTTCAGATGAGAAAAGAAGAAAGGACAACTTAATGATCTAAGCTTTCACCTGAAGAAACAACAAAAAGGAAAGGAAATTAAATCCAAAGTAAGCAGAAAGAAATACATAATAAAGAGAAGAAATCAATAAAATAGAAAAAAAGAAAAATCAATGATAACAAATGTTGGTTCTCTGAGAACAGATAAGCCCCTAGCCAGACCAGTTAGGAAAAAGGGAGAGAAAATGCGAATTGCCAATATCAGGAACAAAGACAAAAGACATGACTGAAAATCCTACAAATATTAAAAGTATAATAAACAAACATTAAAATAACATTAGGCCAATCAACTCAACAACTTAGATGAAATGGTCAAATTTCTTAAAAAATACAAAATCTTAAAAAGTCGCTCAAGAAGAAATAAATTACCTGAATAGCCCTCTATCTACTAAAAAGCTGAATTTGTAGTTAATGTCCTTCCCACAAAACTTCAAACCCAATGGCTTCACTGGTAAATCCTATAAAACCTGTAAAGAAGAAACAATGCTAATAGTATACAAACTAATCTAAAAAATAAAAGAGGCCTCATTTCGTGAGTCAGGCTTGCCCTAATAACAAAGACACTTCAGGAATGCCGCAGACCAACATCCGTCACGAACACAGACACAAAAACACTCAAAGGCATTAACAAACTGAGCCAAACAGTATATAAAAATAATAATACATCGAGTCCAAGCGGGGATTATGCAGGAATGCAAAATTGGTTTACTATATAAAATCAGTGCAATTCACCATAGAAACTGCCTAAAGGAGAAAAACGCCCTCAGTCTGATAAAGGCACCTACAAAAACCCGCGGCTAACAACACGCTTGGCAGTGAAAGACAGATGATGGAATGTTCAGGAAAACTGCTGACACCTTGGCAAGAACCAAGAAGGTGGCACCAAACTCTGGGAAGAATCATCCTAACTCCCCCCCGTCCCTGCCCCGCCACACACACACCCACTCACGTGAAGGGAAAAAAGCCAGGTTCATTTAAGAACGTCCTAATGAAGCAATCAAACTTGTCGACTTTACTAAATTTACTATTCTGTGACCAGCATGGGCAGTGCAACAAAACCTTCTGCAGCAAACCCAGAACCACGGCGGTCTCCGGGAGAGCACCCGTGTGAGTGGAGACGTGAGATGGCCCAGCCAACCCTTTCTTGGAACAGAAGCTCTACGTGTACGAGTGACTAACACACTGTGGTTATTCACGTTTGCATGTCTGGCAGACGTTTTCTCAAAAACGAACGAAGTGAGCCTGTCCCTGTCACTGACACAACTGACAGCATTTGCCGCCAGTGATAAAATGCGAGCTGTAAGTGACGATTAAAACTTGGGAAAACTCGTATTCACCGCTGTGGCTTCCCGATACTGAAAGACTCTCGAAGCAGAAAGGTGGTGACATTAGCCAACACGACTTTTAGAACTGCGTTACGAAACACGTCGCTATGGGAAGATCTGTGTAACTCCATGAAGCAGTATTTTCCGCAGGGCAAATGAATCACACAAGTGATGTTACAAAATCGTTCGAGACATAAGAAGCACCAGTGGATTTTAAACGTAACGGAGTACAAAAAGTTCACTGAGGTCTCAGATTACGTAAGAATGATACCCACGATTATCTGTCAAAGCTATTAAAATGCATTTCCCTTCTCCAGCTACTTATCTGGGACCAGATTCTCGTGATATGCTTCAGCTAAAACAACCCATCACGGCAGACTGAGTGCATGAGCAGATAAGAGAATCTGGCTGTCCTCTGTTAATCCAGACACTGAAAGACTTGAAAAAGAGTAAATCAGTAACATTCCTCATTAATTATTTTTTCAGAAAATATAGCTGCTTATTACTTTACAATGTTATTGATACAAAAATCTAATAGGGTTATTATTGTTTAAATGAACTAATAAATATTTTTAAATATCTCGTGTTAATTTCCAATGTGGCAAATATGACTACGTAAGTCACATAAGCTCTCTGGGATCCCTAACAAGTTTTAAGTGTGTGAAGACTCTGAGACCAGGCAGTGTGAGGACCACCAGCGTGGAGGGGAGAGTCCTGAGACCCCTCCCCACTCACTATCTGCGTCCCTCCATAATCCAGAGGGCCTGTTAGGGACCTACTGCCCGAATCTGCAAACATGAGGAAGAACAGAGGCACACACCTGTGACCTCCACCCAGTGAGGAACACGAGGGCCTCTGTCCGCCATCGTCAGAAAACATCCATGCTCCCAGTTTTTAAGAAGCTTTCCACCACCTCCACTTGTACAAACTTTTCCACTGAAATTTGGTTAAATCGTTCTAGGAGACTTCCTCATAAAGATCCGCTAGAGACCTTATCACTATTTCAGCTTGAAGTTGGAAAAGAAGAAACAGAATGCTTTGGTGTAACGAGTCAGTATCTGACCACAATTCCATATGAAAACATTTAAAATACATTAGATTTTTGGTCAAGATGAAAGACAAAAAAAAAAAAAAAATCAAGCAATCTATTCTAATTGGGTTCCCATGGTAACTGTACAATTGGGTTTTTCAATATAACATCCCAAAGGCCCAATGCACACTTGTAAAATATACTTCCCACAGCCTGGATTGTTTCTATACTAGAGCACTCCCAGGAAGATCAATTATTATACATCCCCACCCTAACTATTAGTGGCAGGAGATGTTAACACCACTTGCCATATTAACATAAGTCATGTAAGGAACACTGCATATCACAATAATTATACAAAACTAATCATACACTGTAGATTCATCAAACACGTTCTGGGCAATAAACCGATACGACTGCTGTCACAGACCCGTGTTTACAAAATGTAAGAAATCAAGCCCAACTACGCACCGAACCATTGCGCCTCTCTTATCGATTTCAAGGATAAGCAGAATCAATCATTAATAATTACATTATAAGACGACCCTGAAGGTTAATCATATTCTTAGAGACTCTCACTATGGAATTAAACAAACATAGCTGTGCTAATAAATAAATTTTAAAAAATGGTAACTGAGAGGAATCCAAATACACACTTTAAATATTAACAGCACATTCTTGAACCCATGACTCTGAGCTCACCAGCACCGACCACAGCAGCTGGGCCCCAGAGCAGGGCTCTCGAGGCACGGGGCCAGCCTGCAGGGTAAGGGGACAGGGGCCCAGGGCCATAGCTGGAGCTCAGAAATGGCAAGATCCATCAGGAACAAAGCTTGCAATCTGAGTTTTCCTTGCAACAATCACAAAGTCCCTGTGGATGTGATACATTCTGCAGATCTACAACCCACAGCACACATTGGCGAGTTGGGGAAAAATAAATTTAACAACCTCCTACCCTTGTTTTGTTCCCCCATCCATGGCCACAGGTGTGACGCGGGCTGCTCTGGCAAGGTGGAGGGCAGCGGCCTTTCAGGAAGACCTAACTCGACAGAGACCTCCACGTATCCTCAGAGATATCTCATCCCCCAAATCAACAAACGGTAAGGTTCTGAGGATTCCAGCTGGTGTCCAACTGATGACCACAAGCTACCCCTGGATCCAGGCAGATTAGAATCTGTATTGACCCATCTCAAGGAAAGAAAAAGAATTCAACCAACTAACAAAAACGTCCCAACCAACCTGTCCAGACTGGCTCCCTAACCACTCTTCATGCTTAAGTAACCTGGTCGCGCCCAGCACCTGAGCCAGCGTCTCCTCCCAGAACTGCCACGGCACATCCACCGGGGGCAGGGTGGCACCAGGCCTCTGGTGTCTCTTGCCTTGTCTGCCGCACCCATTTCTGCGCACCGGGGTTTCTGCTCATAAGATTTGGGTTTCTGTCTGTTCTTCGTCTTTTATTCCAAGACACATGCACAGTTTTGGGATGCCAAGAGCTGAACCCAAGAACAGAGACTCTGGAGCACTGTCTGATCACAAAGTTATCCTCCGCCCAGAATTCCAACGTCACACACAAACCCCTAATGAGTTTTGTGCTTCAACATGACTTTGGTCTGCACTTCACCCGTGCATTGGTTTGCTCCAGCTGCCGTAACAAGACACCACGCCGGGCGGCTCACACAACACACATTTATTTTCTCACAATTCTGGAGGCTGGAAAGTGCAAGATGCAGGTTCCGGCGGATTCAGTTTCTGGGGAGGACTCTCTTGCCAGCTTGCAGACAGCCACCTCCTCACTGGGTGCTCACATGGCGGGGACAGAGGCCACAGTCCTATCAGATCGGGACCTCACTTCTATGACCCCATTTAACCTTACTTAGCTCCTAAAGGCCCTATCTCCAGACACGGCTGAACTGGGGTCAGGACTGACCTATGAAGCTGGGGACACAGTTCAGTCCACGGTACCGTGTCCAGCGCACTCTGCTTGGCCCCCCATCAAGTAGAACCCAGCCGCCAGGCCCTGGAGAGCCTCCTGTCTGGAATCCCATCAGGACGAGGTGAAAACAACACAAGGGGAGCAGAAAACTGCGTGAAGGGTGGAGGGCCCAGGGTGGCGAGGGTTACAGGGCTGCAGCCACATGTGCAGAAGTGAGACGTGGAAGGAGTCAGAGAAGGGGGAGCCGAGGGCTGTGTCTGCAGGTGGGTTGGGGTCGGAGAGGTTCGCGGGGGGTAGCACAGAGAGTGGCCCCAGGAAGAGGGGACACGGGGCCCCCAGTCCCCCAGAGCAAAGCACAGTGTGCAGTTTCCAGGCAAGGGGATGTGGTGGGAGCTGGGCAGGGTGCAGGTGAGCCTTGAAGACTCACCCCGTCTGGGGCCCGGGTGGGAGGGAGGAGCCAGCTGGAGCACTCCCAGACCGTGCCTCCCACAGGAGGGAGGACATCACCGGCCAACTCTCGCCCGCCTCTGTGGCTGAGCGCCCAGACCACTTTGGTCCTCCCTAGCAACTTTCTGTGCTGGGCATTCGGGCCCCACCATTCAGTGTGGCATGGGAGTAGATGGTTCCAGAAGCTTCCCAAGTGCTCTCAGGGATAGAAGGAGGAGGAGGACAGGCGTGCGGGGCAGAAGCAGTTGAGGTTGGAGCTGGTCACCGCGTCCCCCGAGGTGGAAGGGCACGACGTAAGAAGGTTCTCACCACTGACGCAGCAGCCGAGCGGCCCGAGCGCTAACGCTCAGAGGCGGGCGCGGCCTGGGGGCAGAGGGAGGTCGGGAAGTGGCCCCAACACGCCCGGTTCCGAGAGCGGAGCCTCCTGCTGGGTGACCCTGGGCAGCTTGGGGACAGGGTCTTACCGTTCTGAGTCACGCAGAGTAAACCAGAGCAGTAACACGCCCACAACCAAACAGACCAGGCAGCCGGCACCGCCGTGAACCCGCGTTTCACTGGGGAACCGGCGTCCCCATGTGAAATCCAAGTGTCCCCATGTGAAGGGTGCCAGCACGCGCCCAGCCCAACGGGCAGGGTGGCCCCGCGAAGACCCCGAGACTCTTCTTTCTGGCCCCGATCAAAGCGCATCTCACTAAGGTTTCCAAGAACCCACCTGTTTCAATTGTCATGATTCTCACGGCAAGGGGACAAGGACCTGATTCCAAGGAGGGAAGTCTTATTAGCAGGAAATCTCCGCACACGGAAGAGAAAAATGGCTGGGGAAGTTAGACTCACACCCTTTGGAGGTTTTTCTGGAGTGGCAAATAATCCGGAGAATGCTACAAGGACAGCAGTGGTCACGGCAGCCCAGAGGGAAGTAACGGAGGCTCCGGGAAATGTTCTCATTACACTCATGGCAAAATAAATATTTTTTTTAAAAAAAGAAACATGAACAGGGAGTCTTTAAAGCCCATACTTGTGAAGATAAAGAGAAAACAAAGAAAACTAAACCGCTGATTCTGACTCAAGGCCCAGGCAGACTCCAGCCAGCGGCCGGGCGGCCGCAGTGACGGCTGGCAGGACGTAGGACGGGGACAGGCGGGGGCCAGCCCAGGACTCCCCGTCTCAGCACCGCTACCCCCCGCAAACGGCTGGTCACCCGTGAGGGACAGATCCGGTGCTGAGAGCTCGTCCTCTTGCTGAGCAGACCCACGGTGGCCAGCTGTGGCCCAGAGGGCAGATAACGCTGAACTTTAAGAATATTAATGTTAGAGCCTGCACATTCCTGCTAAGTAACAGTCCTTGCAGCAGACTCAGGTGTGGCACCTGGGAGCAGCCTCCTGCCCCTCCCGAGACCCGGTGGGAGCCCAGCCCCGCCCGCCCGCCACCCCGCAGCCTGGCCGGAGACGGATGGGTGCGAGGTGCAGGCAGCCTGCTAATGGGCCAGCGCCCCGCGCCCCTCGCCGCATCCATCTGCCTCGACAGCTTAATCTGATGATAACACAACGGTGACAGGAACAAATTTTTCTGCACAATAAAGAATAGCACACATGGGCTTTTCTTGGGATAGCTGGCTAAATTCAGTAACTTTTGGAGATATATCATTCCTTTTCTTTGCCCATTATTCTGGGAACTTCCACCCGAGTGCGAAGAGCCTTCCTAATAAGAGTGGCCGCACACGCTGAGCACGGCGCCCCTCACGCACTGCGCCCAGGACGTGGTCACTGTCTCATCCGGTCCCGTCGTCCCACACGTGCCCAGCCCATTGCGGGGGCGTGATTTTAACTCATGACACGTGCAGAGCACTGACACCCCAAAGCTGCATTATGGGGAGCTCCCCTGGGCTCTGGCTTTGCAGCTCCGGGAGCGTATCAAGGCCCCACTGCGACTCACTCCACGGCTGTCTCTCTGTCCCTCCGTCTGTCATCCACCTGTCCTTCCGGCACACCAACCTGTGGCCGTCCAGGACCCACCGCTGCTCTCCTGCTCTAGGAGCCTCGTCCCCAGACCGTCGGCCGGCTGCCACCTCTCGCTGTTCGAATCCCCGTTCAAAAGTCACTTTCTGCAACGCCATCCCCAACCACTCAACACCCACCCCGCCCAAACAAAGGCGAAACTCTCTACCTCACTCTGCCTTCTCCACTGGCCTCCCCGGCCCCCTGAATGCACGCGTGTGTGACAGCGCACTCCCCCAACCGTCAGGGGAGCCCCTTGAAGGCAAGGCCGCCGGGAGCCCACAGCCCTCGAGAATGGCCGCTGCCCACTGCCCACAGCAGGAGTCTGCCGGGAACACGCCCGCCGCGCCGGCTGGGGACACATCTCCTGGCCTGTCTCCGAGGACGCTGAGGGCGCACTTCATTTTCAACCCGCATCCTGATGGGATTGCACCCCTAAAACCTGACGGTTGGGTTTTAAAGGTTCTACTACTACCTGCAGGAAGCACGAGCAGGCTGCGGCGGGGAGGCCTGTTAATGAGCCGCTTCCTCCCGCTGACATTTCCGCCCGGATGAACGGCTAAAGTAAGGCCATCTCCCGCTTCTGACCCAGATGCCAGACAAGGCGGAGGGTCTATTCGCCCTTCCAGAGCCACACCGCGTTCTCTGACTTCCCTGAGGAAGCACCTTTTCTTTTTATGCATAGACACCAAACCTCTTCTTCTTTCTCAGTAAGGAAAGCGACCCTAAACTTAGCCATCTCTGGTCACTCTCTCTGCCTCCCACCTGCACAGCACTCCATCGGAAAGCCTGCAGGGCCGGCACCGGTAACACCCCTGGAATCGTCCCCTCACTTGCGCCTGCTGCCACCAACCTCCCTCTTCTCCCCCACCAGCCCCCGCCGGCCACACGGCCTTCTGTCAGAGCACCGACCACCCAGCACCCCCTCGCACAGCTCCTAAGGCTCCCGGGGCTTGAGGGGAAACGCCCCCCGGCGGGGCACTCTGGCCCTCCAGGACCGCACCTGCAGGCGACCTGAGCCCACCTGTCCAGCCCCGCACACCTGCCACATCTTCCTCAAACTGGATGGCACACAGGGCCGAAAATGCGCCCTAGAGTCCACCTTCCCGCTTCTCTGCCCAAATGCCACCCCGGGCCACTTGGAGAAAGCTGGCAGGCCACCCCACAAATGTCTCGCAAGGAATGAGGTCCGGGTCCCTAGCCTGTGGGGACTCAGTAAAGCAAGTGGTTAAATCCCACGACATGGCTGGCCCTCCCAGTGCTCCCTGTCCTTCCTCCGGTTCCCCCACCCCCCGCACTGGCCCCTCCACTCTCAAACGGGGTGTGCATAGGGTGGGCGCCAACAACGGAGGGCAGAGCACACGGCGGGAGTGGGGGCGGTTTTGCCATTCCCAAGTTCACACGGTTTTCAGCGGCAGCTACGGTTCTCTGTACACGCTGCTGGCGTCCTGAGCATCTCCAAGCAGACAGAGACCTGGGCGCTTTGCTTCTCCCACAAGGCTAAGGGCAATACTTGTCACACTGGTGTTCAGAAAACCTCTGCTAAATACACAGGGATGTATTTACTGATGCCACATCTCTGCCCAACAGGACTTCCAACAGCCTCCCAGGCTCACTGTTGCAATGACAGCATGGCACAGTGGTTAAGATCCTGCACTTGGTTATCCGATAAATCTGGGCTGGAAACTAAGCTCTACCCCTAGCCTGTGTACCTGTGCAAGTCACTGCACCTCCGGAGACCCAGTTTCCTCACATGCAAAACAGAGATCCTGACAGCACCTACCTACGGGTGAGCTCGAGGCTTTCACGAGAGTGTGCAAAGTGACAGGCACCATGTGCCTCTGATAACTTGAGGAGGGCAAAGTGAACCGTGATACGAGGGTGGAGAGACGCCCCAGAACAAGGCCCATTTCCACAAACACACACACAAGACTCACGGCAGGGTTTCAATTTTTTACCAAGCTCACCCAACAGACCCAAATCATCCCTCCCTACTGCGGTATGAGCAGTCACTACTCTTGGGAAAATACTGTCAAACGCCAGTGTTGCTGCTGGTTCCTGGCCACTGCCATCATGTCAGAGCCTGTGTCTGGTCCTTTGGGAAGTTCTTTCAATTTAACAGACTATTAACGTCAGACCTCCCAGAAACAGTGGCTCAGGCTGTGGGCTGCTGGCAAGTGCCCCGCGGAGCACACACTCCACGCACTTCCTGCCCTGGGCCAGCGTGGCACACCTGGGCACGCAGAACACGGCCACCTGGGCAGGGAGCACCGGCTGGCCAGGTACCTCAGAAGCGCTCGGTAACTCTACTGTAGAAAAGAGAGATGGTGGCAGAGCAAACGGCCTCCCTAGACAGCGGGGACTGCAGAAACCTTGCACCTGAGCAGGCAGCCGCATCGTGGTCCAGACCCAGCACCGGCCTGTGCCCACCTGGACTCTCAGACACAGCGAAGTGGCCCTGCCGTGGCGGAGACCTGAGCTCTCTTCCTGCCTCCACGTCCCAAATGCCACCGTCACCACTCAGAGCTCACCACGGGCTTCCTAACGTGGGCACTGCCACTGGCCGCCCTTTGGAGAAACCAAGCCTCGGAAGGCAACATGACTTGACTGAAGGTCACAGGGTGGTACCTAGTGAAGCCCCTCCGCACAGGAGCAGTCCTGTTTCCAGAGGGAGCCTCTGAGTCACAGCGCACACGCCCCAGAGAGGGGCTTGGCTGTGTACAAATCTGTAAGACAAGGATGCTGACTGGACCAGGGGAAATGGGGCTGCTGACTGGACTGGGGGAGAATGGGGCTGCTCATTGGACGGCGGAATGGGGATGCTAATTGGACTAGGGGAAACGGGGATGCTGATTGGACTGGGGGAAACGGGGATGCTGATTGGACGGGGGGAACAAGGATGCTGATTGGATGGGGAGAACGGAGCTGCTGATTGGACT
>VBSM01003144.1:1554458-1590663 GCA_008086735.1 Cheirogaleus medius
GGGATGATGATTGGATGGGGGAATGAGGATACTGATTGGACAGGAGGAACGGGGATGCTGATTGGACAGAAAGGAAACAAGGATGCTGATTAGACTGGGGAGAGTAGGGATGCTAATTGGACAGGGGGAACGGGGATGCTGACTGGTTCCTCACCTGCATCCAGTTTCATCTTTCTATGAGAAAGTTGTTCAAAATTAAGATTTCTGTCCATGTAGTGCTTTTACTTTAAAAGACATTTATTATTTCATATTTTTATACTCACACCTGTTGCCCGGCTGATACACCTTGGTCAGACAAATGCCCACTGTCCTCCCATGCGCTCCGGCACTTCTCACATAAAACTCAAGTCAGCGCCACAAACATGTTTCCTGTCGTGCATCTGAAGGTGAACCCTCACCTGAGACCACGAGAACGCTTCCACCCAGAGGGCAGGAAACCCGTACAACCCGCTGAAAGGAAGGAGAGAAGTGAAACATGGCTGTCCGTGCTTCACATGTGTTCCTAAAACTAATGCCAAAGTTTTGGTAACATCTGCATTTTAGTCATAACCACAAAACTGAAAACTGTACACTATGATAACATGTTGGGTTTGCATTTTGAAGAGATTCACATGTCTCTAAGGAGTTACAAAACCATACACAGATCCATATGCACAGGCAACTCGAAACAGTGCTGGCTACAAATGGATCCATCTGGAAGGAAGCTTGTCTGGGCTGGACTGCACCACCTCCCACTCATCCTGAGGACTTCCCAGCGGTTCTCAGACATTGAGGTCTGCCAGAATCTCCTGGGGAGCGTGCAAAGACACAGATCGCCAGGTTCTGATCCTTTGGGTCTGCCCAGGGGCCCTATCAACTGCCTCTTTAAGCAGCACCCTCAGTGATTCTGATACCAGCAGGGCTCAGGCCACCTTTGCAGAAAGGCTGCTCCACTGCTGCTCATGCATATCCCACTTTATGGAGAGTGACGAGTCCTGGGAGCTGTGACTCCTTGGGCCTTGCCAGAGCCGCCTTCCTGTGCCGGCCCTCACTGACCACGCGCCAGCAGCACAGCCAGACTGGAAGGGGATGCTCTTGGCCCCCACTGTAGTCCTTTTGGTTGGGGAGTAAAATGTAGCTAAAAGTTTAAAGACAAATGATAAATAACTACCAGTTATTTATTACATTTCAACATTTAATGTCTCATCTCCTATTTTGCCCTGAGACTCATTCACTCTCTTCAACCATCCAGATATCTCTGAACATTCAGTGCTGGAATTGCCCAATCTGTCAATAAGGTAAGAGTTTTCTAAACTACTATCCATATGACACAATTTGTCAGTAAAAACTGCCACCAGCGCTGTGCTTGCAGAAAAATGTCCATAAATGCATTATTGCAACTGGCAGATCGATGTCTATAATAAAAACAAATAGATTTAACAAGTGCCTGCTTTAACAAGCCACACCATTGGTGGACTGTGCATTCCGTGTCACCCCCCGGACTTCTGGGAATGGGCGATAGAGCTGGGGTTGGAGACTTTGCTGACTTCACAAGTGTTACGGGTAGAAAATTATTCTAACAAGAAAATTTTATACAGAAGTGGTAGAGTGAACAGACTAGGCATTTATTGCTCTCTCAGTTTCTTCAGTGGTTACACACATATACACATATGATGACAAATTTAACAACCATAAGAAAATGTTTCTGTAGAATTTTTAACTGGTTTCACAACAGCTACCTCACAGGCCAAATGCGTTTACTCCAGGTGGGGTGAAGAGGACATGAGGCCTTCCTGGAGAACCCCATTCTACTGCTAAGCCACTGATTAAAGGAAAGCAACTTAGGGTGTCAGAAGCAAGTTTCAACATTCAACAAATGACCAAGGGAATCCCCACTGTGTCAGCACCCCCTGGGGCAGCCTATCTGGTTATGTAGCTGGAGCAGCCATCAGAGGGTTCAACTGCCAGAAATCCCCAGCACTTTGGCGAGACAGTCTTCGACCCATTCACGTGGGAGCCACATAGCCAAAGCCACTCTGATACCTTCGAAAGTTAACGAGGATCACAAAAATGATGTATTTCTCTTCTTAGAAAAATCATTTTAATAGTTATATGGAGTAAGTCATTCACTACATTCTGTACCTTCATTATATGTTTTCCTCCAATTGTGCAGTTCTCCTATGTAAGTCCTTCGGTACTGTTAATTTTTTTAAGTTAAAAGAAAACTATTTCCACCGATGAGCAGATAAGCAGCAGTTACCCAAATGCCACAGAACATGCATCCAACAGTACTTGGTCCACAATACAGGGGCTCACACTTTACCTACCTATGCCCAAGACCGGCCTCCAGAGCCCCTTGACCCTTAAACTTTGCACTTCAAACCACGAATGGGGTGTGGGGCTGGCTCGTTCATCACGCGTGTCTAGGAAAAGGCCGATACAGAACCCACTCTCACACAATAGTAATGTTATGGTTTATGTGTCTCTGATTTTAAAACCTTCAAGTTTTGTCTAAATCATATTCTACGGTAAGACCCAAGCTCTTTCAGAAAATGGCTGCATCGAAAGATGTCTATCCCAGGAAACAGAGGGTCACAGAGGACTGTGGCAGGAGCCAAGTGAGCTCAGGGACTTTCAGGCTCACTGTGTCTACCTGATGTGACCAGACACCCAACAAATCCAAACCTCAGGGAAAGTGATCTAGAAAAGGCAGTCACACTGGGGCAGGGGAGTTAGCCAGGGTCAGAGTGAAGTGTGAAACCAAAAGATAGAGAACAGTGTTAAAGGAAAAGAGAATGTAGAAAATACTGTTTCATTTCCATTTTTTCCTACCAAGGAGCATATAATGAAAAGGCATTAGTGCTAAAACAGAGTCATGGTGGTTTGAATCACTGGCTCCTGTTTGTCCTCTGCAAAGTAGGAAAAATAAAGACAATTCAGAAAGTTTATTTTATTAAAAGTACAGAGAAGAGTAACATGGTTTTTTTCCTGAGAAGGGTGGAAGACTGGAGGGGGAACAAACCCAAGGACACCAGGGAAGAGAAGTTCTTGTTCAGGCCTTCTCTGCAGGAAGGACTCAGGAGGCCTGAGACCTGAGGAGGCCACCGAGACGTGAGCAGAGGAGGCGGCCTGGGGGAGGCCCCGGTGGTATCCAAGCACGATCCAAACACAGAGCTGCACCCTGCTCCACCTGAGAAAGGTGTAAGAATCTGAGAACCTGGACAAGAGTGAGATGTCAGCCAGTGTGTACCTAGGGCTTTACTTCTTTAAAACTTGCAAACAGGGAAGCCTTTCCAAAGTAGTGCCTGACAACATTAGTTAAATCCAGCTATTGTAATACAGATTTTTTGATGAAAACAATCTTTACATAGAAAAGCACCTTAGTATAACTGTGTACTTGAGGCCTACTTCATCCAGCCCCCAGAGTCTCTTCAAAGTCTAACTCCAGAGGGGACCCAGGAAGGAAGGAAACTCTCCCCTGCTACCTGCAAGCTCTGGTCCTGGCAAGACCCTAACGATGCCCGGAGTTAGAGTGACACTGAGTTAACATGATCTTAACTACCAGCCGGGCTGGGCTCTTGACATGGTTTCCTTCACACTTTTTACCCCTCTTCCCAGTGTGCTAAGCTTTGAAACAGTCTTTCTTATCGTCTTGAGTGTTTCAGCCACTGAGAGCCCCATGAAAGTAACAAAACCATCTCCTCATCATTCCTCCAGGGATGGGGCGAAGAAGAGGGTCTCAGTCAGCGGATACTCTATGTATGTTTATATGTAAATAACCAGTCTCATTCTTAGCTCTTTCTGCCGCAAACAGCTGTGGTGAACCCTCCCTGGACCAAGCCCCCGTCTGGTGATGGCTCAATCAAGCACAAGCGGTGCACATCCACGCAAAATGCGCTTCCGGGCCAGAAGGCCACCCCGGCTGAGGCAACTGAAAGCAAACGCCATCCTGAGGTTTCAGGAAGTGAGGAACCCAGCCAGTGAGGAACACACAGTCCAGAACCTCTCTGCTCCGTTATCGCGGCCTTGGCCCCGGAGCTCCACCTGTTCACTCTAAGAGTTCCTGGGCGCAGTCAGGCCGGCACGGAGCACACACTGGCCGCGGTGACAAGAACCCCGGAACCTGGTCTCAAGCAGAAAGAAACACGGGATTCTGCAGGATGAGTTCGCTAAGGGCTGGCGCAGGGCGCCCGAAGCTTCTGGAATAAAAGGGAGCGACGGCTGCGCAGGGAAGGGCAGGGGCAGCACAGGTGGAGGGTGTGGGCCTCGACCCCCGACCCAGGCGGGCCACAGCACCGCGGGGCAACTGTACCCACGAACCTGGGCACACCTGGGCGCACCTGGGCACACCTGGGCGCACCTGGAGCCCGGCCGGGTCGGCGGGGTCAGGGCGGCCCCAGCCCCGACGGTGAGGGGAGGGCGCCCGCAGAACTACGCGGGGCCGGGACTGCCCGGCTGCAGCCGCCCGCTCTCCCCAGGAGCTGCCGGGTCGAGGGCAACCCAGACACTCACCACGTAGCGAACGGAGCGGACCGCGAGGACGTGCGTGCGCCGGGACGCACGGTGCTCAAACAGCGCGCGCCGCCCGGGCATGTCCGGCGCTGGGGGGCGGGGCCGGGCGCGTGGGGGCGGGGCCGGGCGCGCGTGGGCGGGGGCGGGGGCGGGGCCGGGCGATCCACACGCCTAGACAGCGTGGGGCGCGGGGGCGGGGCCGGAGGCGGGCGAACCCCGCGCCGGGGCAGCGTGGGGCGGGGCCTACGTGCGTGGGGCGGGGCCCAGAGCGATCTCCCTGCCGGGGACGTGCGGGAAGTGGGAGCGCGCCAGGGCGAGGCTGGAGCATGCTCAGTGCGCGGCGCCGGGGCTGGGCCGCTCTGCGCAGCCTCACGGGTCGCGGCGCAGCCCGGGTGTCTCTGCTCTGCCGGTTGGCCCCGCGGGTGGTACAAGCTAGGCTGCACCCTACTCGCCTCCGCGTCGGGATCTGTACCTCAGTTTACCAAATGTCAGCCCCATCCCCTTTCACGGCTCCGGGATAGCCCATAGGTGTGCCCCAAACGGGTCTGCAGACGGCGCCCAGTGAGTGGGATCCCGAGCCGGAGCCACTCCCTGCCTGGGGTCCAGCCTGGGGCCCCTCCTGCGGGCCAGGGACCCCCAAGGCCGTAAGGGGCGGATGGGTCAGCCTCTGGTGTCGCCCCTGTGCTCCCCTGTGTCACCCACGTCTGGGCTCCGCCAGGCCTGGCGCAGGTGCTCTTCACGTGGGGTGAATTCTGTCCACCAAAAAGATGCGTTGGAGCCCTAACCCCGGAACCCCACATGTGCCCTTATTGGGACAGGCCTTACAGAGGTGACGAGTTAAAATGAGATCAGTAATCAGTGGGCCCTTGGAGTAGCACCAGCGTCCTCTAAGCGGAGGCCACGTGAAGGCGGGCACAGGGAGGACCCCGGGTGAGGAGCAGGATGGGAGCGACGCGCCTACAAGCCAGGAGCACCTGGGCCAACAGTACCTGGCACAGACATGGGACAGGCCCTTTCCTAGAGCCTTCGGCGGAAGCAGGCCCTGCCCACACCTTGATTTCACACTTCGGGCCTCCAGAACTATGAAACCATAAACGCCTGTTGTTTTAAGACACTCAAGTCACGGTGCTTTATTGTGGCGGCACTAGGAAACGAATACGGAAACCTGTTTGACCCCCGGAGTAGTGTCACCCCTGGGCAGTTTCTGGGGTCCCACCCAGGCCCAGGCAGGTTCTAAGCCACCACGCTACATGCACCTAGATTGTTTGTTTTCTTAATGGAAAGAGCTCTTTGCCTTCCTTGCGGCATTGCGCCCTCATTGGGATTTGGCCAAATGCTCATACCTTGGTATTTGTGACTTGTGGGATCCAACATATTAACATGGTAATAAAGATTCGAGAACTGGAGCGGGGCTTGCTTTGTGATGAGCCCAGTGACTCCCACGGGTGGCCTCATCGATCCTCTAAAGGTGTCCACCCTGGACCATGCCTTAGCAGAGACATGTCTGAAATGGTTTCTCAAACGAAGTAGGCCCTGGGTACACAATGGTAGTAACATCAGGGTGCTTTTTCTCCACTGAGCCTGGACACAGCCTCCGAATCCTTCCCCACACCATGTTCCGAGTGGCCATGAACATTTAAGCTAAGATGGAAGAGGAGATGAAACATGTTGGCCGCTGGTTCTGGTCTTTTCTATTAGCACACTGGGAGACTTCAGGAAACTAATAGGACTTCTCTAATCCTCAATTTCATCTTCTGTAAAGGACACCATAAAAATGCACTCTCTGTGTGTATATATATCACCCTTATATGTGTGCACAGGGGTAACCAGCAACTACTAACTGCTAAGGAAAATGCTACACACCTGGCCTCGTACAGCCGTTACTACCGGGGCCCAGTTAGAGCTGGGATCCTAACAGAGCTAAAAAGAGAAAATAACACCAAAATCGAATCAGAGTGTCTACTAGTATCCTAGCAAGTGTACTGTGAATTGTTTTTACAATTAATGCATGAATCCTACTTTTGTTTCATCTGAATAGTATTCTAATATGAATTCCTAAGCTATTAAGGAAAAGAGACTAGCCAGTCTTAGCATCTAATTCCTGACCCCAGGAAGGAAAGGCAGATGTGATCCAACGGCCCTTCAGGAGGATTCTGTAGGGGGGTGAACAAGAGAGAGAGGAAAGTGCTGGCATCCGGGGGACAGGTGGCCCTGGCAGGCCTGGTAAGGACTGGAAGGGCTGCAGCTTGCTTCAGCAATGAGGACTGTGCCAGGGGCTGCAGGACCAGGAGCCAAGAGAGGCAGAAGGAAGAAGGCCACCAGCCCCACCAAGGGCGGGCTCTTGCCAGGACTCAAGAATATGACATCTCAGGCTCTCCAGTGAGAAGAGCTAAAGTCCACACTCCCTGCGCTTGCTTCTGCGTGATAATCTCAAAAACCCAGTCGTTTTCATCAAGAGTCCCCCATTCCTCTTTCCCTTGTCCCATTACTCTCATCCACACCCCCATGGGACACAGGATTGCTCCAGAGCAGGAAGGTGGCCTGGTGTGCTGAGGAGTAAGGAACACAGGATCAGGAGATTTAGGATGGGGTCCCGCCCTGCCCCTCCCTGAGCAACCGCCCGACTTCTCTGTTTGTAGGATGCCAGCACTAGGCTAGATGGGTGAGATCCCTTTGGGGTTTCCCATTTTCGGATTAGCAAATCACAGCCCATTCTTCTCCAGACACAGATTCCCATGATAAGTTTTTACAGAAGAGGTGGGAAAACCACAAGAAGCTGTGTTCGACTTCAGCCCAGCTTCTGCAAGGGGCTCCTTGGGTTTCCTTTAAGATCAGCCAGCTTTCTTGTGGGCACTGGGAACAATGTTAATTTGCATAGTTTCTTTAAACATCCAATGGATACCTTTCAGGTTAAGCAAATGAACGCGACATGTGATTGCTTCTAATGATTTGCAACCCAAGAAATTTGTTTAATAAGCCTCTCTTTCCAAGCTACTTTTGTGACATTAGAGACCATTTACAACAAAGCTGTCTTCAGTAGTCAAACTTAATCCTTACTACCCTACCTTTGGGAAATGAAGGGATTTTATAGCGATCACATAAAACCTTATGTGGTTTGAAAGCCCCGAACTCTGGACAAATGTGCAATGGTCGTGTAACAAAAGAAACATTACAGAGCTCCCCACTCTAAGTGTTTTACATATGGTTTGCTTTTAGGATAGCATCTCCAGTGGAGGGCTTGGCTGATTAGCACAATTGATTTTCTCAGCTCCAGCTGAGTTCCAGCAAATGTTGGAGCCAAGAGCCGGAGTCGGCGCCTGGGACCTGGGTAAGGCCGGGAGCCGTGGAAGCCCGGAGCGTTCTGGGGGAAGAAGGCCGAAATGGGGAGTTGGGGGCCCGTCAGCACCGGGGGTGGGTGCCAGGTGCCTGATGACTCTCCTGTCCAACAACACTAGTCGTCAGCATGGCCAGAGCCACCATGGTGTGATTGCAGCAGGGGGTGTAATCTCCAAGTGGGCCAGAGAAAGGGCGGGGCGGAGGGGCTGCAGGCCCTGCCCTCACACAGAGGCCGAGCATGGTGCAGTCCCAGGAGGGGCTGCTTAGCTCTTGCATTCCTCCAACGAGGCAGAAAATCCTTCTGTCCAGCAGCCCCTGGGAGCTTCTATTAAGATCTGGAACCTCTTTATGGTGTTCTTGGGTCAAGAAGGGCAGGGAGAAGGGCTCTGCCTAAGGAAACAAGCCCGAAGACTCCCTTTCAAAAGACTTTTACTGAGATCTCCTTTTGCCAGCCTGGCGGATGCGGGGCCTGGAGATGCATTTAATGGGACCGCTGCAGGCCCCCGTGGAGCTCACAGTTGCAGACGCACAGATAAGGAAATAGTTCGCAGTGTGGAGCAGTGAGCTTCTCCCCGGAATATGTACTGGGGGCGGTGGGGGTGTAACTAGGCCCCCCACTGTGGCAAGGCTCCCTCAACAAACCCTTTTCAAGAGCCTGTGTGTGTGCCCGGCCCAGTGCAGTGGGTGGCCCCCCCACGGAGCAGGCTCGTGGTGTGGCCAGGATATCTGCCGGGGCTGGAGGGGTCCTGCAAGGAAAGGCCTGACCGATAAAACGAATGCGCTGGTCTCAGAGAGAAGAAACACTGCCCAGGCCGAGAACCGCTGTGATCTGCGGAATCTGGAGCCAGTTGTCCGGTAATTACTGGACAATGATCATCCCAAATCTTATATAGCTCTTCCTTCCAAGATGTGCCACCTTGACATACTTGAATGTCCAGGGAAGGTGGATGGTACATGCAAACAAGTGAGTAAAACTTAACTCTTCGGATCTCTGTGTTTCGACACGCTGGCTACGAGGGCTGCGGAAGCAAGTGGGTTCGCTCTGGGGAGGCTTTCCCAGCCTGGCTATGTGAGTGTCCATTACTCAGGAAGGGGGATTTTGTGGGCCCTTTTCAAACTGGCTCCTACACTCATTACAAAGTGTTTTTGATCCATTTTCGGGAAGGGCTCTGCTTGTCACACGTCGTTGGCAGTTTGGGCAGAATGTTTTAAGTGGTGTGAGGAGCTGGGGAGCGTGCACCTGGGCTGCCGGGAGGACGCGGCCCCTCCCCCGTCCTACTGGGATGAACCAGAAGTGCCTGTGTTTTCGTGAGTTGGAAATTAAAGCAAGAGACATGGGGATTTTGATGCTGAGATTGTGATTTGCTGTCATTCGCTTCTGGCTGGGGAACTACAAATGAGAATTAAGGCAGGAAAAACAGCCGCAACCAAGTGTTCTGTCTCAGCCATCAGAATAGGGATTTAGAAAGGAGAAGCGGTAGCATTCCCTCCGAGGGGGACGTCCTCAGTCTAGCCCCAGCGCGTCGAGCCGCTGGTTGGAAGTGCCACAAGGCGAATACGGGAGAACGATGAGCCCAGGAGCACAAGACTGGCGGTGAGGGTGGCGCGGGCGGCGGGCGGTGGGCGGCGGGTCGTCTGTCCATTAGCCTGAGATGACCCCACTCAACCCGGGCGGTCAGGAGTGACAGAAACTGCAACCCAGGAATGGTCCCTCCATCTGCCTGGCCAGCAGCTGGGAACGAAGCCCTTCTTGGTCCATGAGCCCCCTGGACAGCAAGGGGGAGGTGGTCATGACGGCCGGGCTGGGGAGCGGAGCTGTGGCTGGCGCTCGGGTGTGGCCTTCGCAGTGCGCATTAGCAGGCAGGTGAGGGCCCAGCCCAAGCAGCCAACCCCAAGGCGTTTACTAGCACAGCTCCCGGAAGTGAGGAAGGAGGGACCCCCACAGCGGAGGCCACGCTGAGCTCTCCTCCCTCAGCCCTCAGCGGGACCTCTTCTCACCTTCTCCAGCGCCAGGCAGGCTTTTCCACCCGTGATCCCAGGGTTGCATTCTTTCACTCTGTGTCCCCAGAGTTGAAACCAATGCTCTCCTCCAGCTCCCTACCGGAAAAAATCCCAGGGAAGGGCTCTGATTGGTCCCTCCTGAATGACTATGACAAACTCTGGACCATCCAGCCAGAGTCGCATGCACCCGCCGTGGCCAGGAGAGCAGGTCTGACAAGGGAAGGAAGGGAGGGGGGTGCCAAGGGCAGGATAATCTTGAGATCATGAGGAAGGGGCCACCAGGTCTGTACCCTACCTGGTCCCAGTGTGTGTGCCAGGCCCTCCCTGAGCACTGTGTGCTGAGCACTGCACATTCACACGCTGTCTCTTCAACCTTCACAACTGTTCATCCACCAGCTACGTGTGGATCGGGTAGGGGGAGGCTTTGGTGGGGCCCTGGGACCGGAGGGCCCTCGGCTTCCTGTAGCTCCATCTCTGCTGAGGCAGTAGAGGTGATCTTTGGCTAATAAATAAGTGCCCCGATGGATGTGACTCTTTCCAGTGGAGCTTTCCAGAGTCTGTTGACAAGGGGACCTATTCCATGAGATTGGACAGTAAGACAACTTGGTACCAGCCCGGGACTCTCTCCTAGGGTTGCCTCTACCCCAAGGCCGTGCAACAGCATCGTCAGATCTGTGCCTCGGTTCTCTGTCTCAGAGATTAACCTTAGTTAGCACATGCACTGGAGATCCAGCAGAGTCACACGCTGCACAGGTTTGTAGCCTAGAGTAATAGGCCACACCCTGTAGCCTGGGTGTGTAGTGGGCTGTGTACACTGTAGCACATGCACTATTGATGTTCACACAACCCAGAGATCGAGTGACGACTCATTCCTTGGAACATATCCCTGTTGTTAATCAATGCATGACTGCATTTGAAAATTACTGATGGTTTAGTAAGTGGCAGACCCTGGGCTAGGTGCCTTATGCCCACCGTCCGTCTGAATCCTCACAACCACCACACAAGGTAAGTAATTTCATTGTCACAGTTTTGCAAAGGAAGAAACAGAGTGGTTGAGTAACCTGCCACAATCACATAGCAGTAAGTATTAGAATCAGTGACACCAGCATGTGGAAGCAGTCGGAGAATGAGAACCGGCTCGTAGGCTTTTCCCCTCGCGCTCGAGCTCTACCGTCTCTGTGTGTGGCAGATCTCCCTTCGGTGGTGGCTGAAGTCCGATCAGAGTTCTTGCCTGGGTGAATGCACAGTTGTTGCGGAGAGGAGCCTTCTCCTGCCGGGGCACAAAGCAGCGACCATGGGGCTCTGGGCTGTCATAGCCATCTTTGCAGGGACGGGAGTCCCATAGACATAAACAGAGCCCAAAACACACTATTCAGCCCCTGGATGTGGCCAAATATGAAACTATCCACCCCTGGGCTTCTCGCGTCTTAGTGACAATAAATTGTGTTGTTTGAATAAACAGTTTGAGCTGGGTTTCTGTCATTTATGTCCCTGTGTGCTAGACACTGTGCTGTGTGGTTTTACACATTTTACCCTTTTAACACACTGACTGCCACACTAGAAAAGAAAATGTTCCCTGGGGCCACGGTGTTTCATTGCAAAAATGGAATAAAAACTGTGAAACAAAATGATCCTTTCTAATTTAATGAAAAATTCGTTATCGTCTAGTTTTCTGTGCATGAGTTCTATGCAACTCGAAAAATAGTTCATGCAACTCCCACGATGTGGAGACTTGAGTTACATATGCTTCACGAGGCCCCAGGCTCAAAACTGGCGTGAGTTAAATACAACTCACAGGGCAATTAATGTGTTAAAAGATCACAGCTTTGTGAGCTGAGTATCACTACACCCATTTTATAGGTAAGGGAAGTGAGGATTAAAGAGGTCAAGTGACTTGTCCAAGGCTACTTAGCTATGAAATAGCAGAGCCAGAACTTGCATGAAGTTATTAATCCCAACGCATCAATATTCCTAAGAATATTCCCAGTCCCCTAGAATACAGGATTAGGGAGCGGGAGGGGAAGAAGAAAGAGGAGAAGGAGAGGAGGGAGGAAGGAAGGGAGGTAACCACAAGGAGAGACAGACAGAAAAGACTCTGTGTTAGCATTTTTGAATTGAGGAATTTGAAATCTTTTGGTGGCAAGTTATGATGGTATATTTCTAGGGCTTAGGAACCTTATCCTGCTATTTGTTCTTCAAATAAAAGAATCAGAGTTGCTGACTTAGTTTAAACCAACTCCAAAGACTGCAGAGTTGACTGCTGATTAAAAACTTGTCTTTCTTTGTCTGAGAAGGATACAGGAGATACAGTTTCCCTGAATGTGTTCCATCTTGCAAATTTGATTTTTATTTGCAGCACTTGAGAATGCCAATGATTGGAAAAATATAACTTGATTATTAACAAGCTAGAAATAGTCACTGCGCATTCGCTTTGGGATCTACCTATGCTTATGTGATAAAAATAAATTAGGAGAGGTCTAAATATGAACTTCAAGGTGTTTTGGAATCATCAGTCTTGCAGTTTTTCTGACCACCCCATGCTAGTGAGTCCATGGGCTAATTCCAAAGTACAGCAGGTTTCTGGATGAATAAAATCTCTAGATTCTAGTAATGTAAAAGGTCAATTTTGATTCAATGTTCCTTGCCATTTGTGAATCAAGGCTGAATCTTTTAAAGCGTAAACACAGTCCAGACATTTTATTTCTGTTCTCTTTTAGAGACCCGCAATCATTTTTAATGGTTAAACCCGTATTAAATTGCATTTTTCAAATCCTCATTGTTTCATTTCCTTTCAGTTCTGCTATCTGAAAAAATGTTTTCCACCTCATTTTTCCTGATCATTTGTTCCTTCATACATATTCTACAGCCAAAGCCCCCGGTTGCCGTGCGCCAGGGAGAGCTGATAACGGGATGAGGTGATGTTCGGGAGAGAAGGAGCCAGCCTCTCCTAACCTTGTTAGCCACAAAAAGATTTTCAGATTTCTATCGACTTAGGAATGAAGTCTATTGGAATTTGGTTCAAACCTGCATCTTGCATCAGTGGAAATGGGTATCGTGATTGCTGTGTTGGAACGTGTGCTCAGATGCATTGGGAGTTTTATACTATGTTTCAAACTTCCAAATAGATAATGTCAGAACATTTCTGAAATGGGATACTAACATCAAGATATACTGCACCAATCAACACGCATCAGGCAAAGCAGAGTGTATGACTGGGGATCGCGGAGCCTACTAGAGAATTTCCATTTCCATTCCCTGTGTCAACAGCGTGGTAACTTACCTCCTAGATTGCTTTATGGCTTCAGGAGAAATTCTCAGTAGACTCCCTGTGCTGCACTCGGCTCAGTGTTCAAAGCCGAGGAATTAGATATGTCGTAGTTTATGAAACTGTTTATGAAAGGATCTTTTTTGAATTGTTCAAAAATCCAAAAGGAGTCAAACTTTGACAGTTTAAGGCAACGGCAAGAGGGTCATAGCAATCTCCCCAGTGCAACCGTGGCGCTGAGGCTCTCTGGGTGGAAATGCAATTTCTTTTCCGCGGATTCCTTCCAGCCTGAAATGCTCTGCTTGAAACTTTTGCCTTTTCGAAGGGATTTCTTTACTACGAAGCAGCTAACAAAGGTCATATTACGAATATGTTTCGGGGATGATAACGTTTTGATTAGATATGCAAGAGTCTTCTATCCTTCCCTGGGATGTCATATTCTAACATTTTCCATTATTTTAAAAAATCATGTAAGTTGATACTTTTTCTGCAATAAGAACTTGAATTTTGTGGCTTATTTTCTTTGCTGTAATGCGCCAGCACCGTGGGCATCGTTGCAGGGAATAAATGACTCTTTCCCAATAAACCAAATGCCTAAAGAAGCCCCCGGAGGAGGCAGGGATGTCCATAAAAGTTGAAATGGATTTCATAATATGGTGTTCAATTTAGTATAATAAGTAGAATTCAAAAATAGTCTAATCTTCCAAACGAAAATACCTCAGCTACTAATCCAAGTGGGGAGGGGGTTGACTTTGTACCAGAACCAAGCATACGTGGCTTAATATTCGCAAAAACATTTTTTATCAAATTATATGTTTTCTTCCATTTAAGTCATTATTTACCTGAAAAGTTGGAGATCTCTCTCTTTTCTCTCTCTTTCTCTCTCCTTTCTCTCTCTCTCTCTTTTCTCTCTTTTTCTCTCTCCTTTCTCTCTCTCTCCCTTTCTCTCTCTCTCCCTTTCTCTCTCTCTCTCTCTCTCTCTCTGTAAGCTTGAAAAATTAGCCCCTTAAAGACAACTACCAGAAAGCATTTATCAAAAGGCCAACTCTGGTTCTGTGGCTTACTGAGAAAAGGTCCGTGTTTGCACTCTTGTAGTTCTACCACAAAGATTCTCGGTAACAGAAAATATTTCAAAAACGATACCAGTAAGCTGACTTCATTCGCTGTTCTCTAATCCTGGCGTCGGTGTGAAAAATAAAGCGCCAACAATGCTCAGCATCGGACAGCACAGCAAGAAACTGTTGGGAAGTTTGGCAGAGGACACCGCGGTGCGCAGGAGGAGAAGTGGGCGTCAGGAGGGAGACGCAACACCTGGAGAATGGGAGAAGTAGGCTCTGGGTTCCCGCACCACCGGGCTGATGAAAACTCAGCACGCAGACGAGACGGCAGGGAAAATGAAGAGAGATGCGGGGACCCTCAATCCACAAAGGCCTTAAACTCGTGGTTTCGACAAATGCAATGCTTTCAAAGGGTGTTCCCAGAAATCTAGATGATCTAATAAACACTGCAAAGTGCCTATTTACCAGCACAGCATTTATAAATCTTGTTTTGGAAACTGGGGGTTTGGGAGTTGATTTTGAATTATTTTTAAAAAAATTTTATCCCTAAACTTTTAGTGACAGAGAAATGAAAATAATTGTCACATAATCTGATGCAGTTTAATAATTACGCTTTCGTAAAATGTTCGTGCATCCACCTTTGATTTCTTTCTTGAGCAAAACAATCCTTAAGCCGTCAGTAAAATTATTTGAATGTCTAATTCAATAGATATTTTGGTAATAAGGTTTTTAAAAATGTTTTAATTAGTAATCGAATGCCAGTTTTTCTAGGCGTGTTCCCTCCCCCCTCCCCACCCAGGGTCATTAGCCACATCCAGCATTTTCAGGCTGTCCTGGAATTCTTTGTTCAGTGATTGGAACTGATGAGTCGTGGCTTCCTTTGAGCCAAACTCTGCCAACAGACTTCCACTTGCGTTTGCTATGGAGCCAAAAATAACCTTCAAATGATTAAGTTCCTCGTTTTGTTTTGGTGGCAGGGCACGAGAAGACGAAAGTGTCAGCATGGTACCCCGGGGGGAGCTCCAGAGATGGACCTGGAGGCACGAGTGTTCACTTACTTCCACTGTCTCCCGGTTTCGTCTGCACGTTTCTTACCCACGCAAAGCCTCAGTGTTACTGTCTGTAAAGTGGGACGACAACACCCAACTTACCTGGATGGTTTGCAGTTGAACGTGACAATGTGAGTGGAAATCTCTGCACCACAATAACCCCCACAATAATAAGCAGGGGCTGAAATTATTGGCTTCCTTTGGAAAGGATTACACAGCACTCGTTGTAGAATCTCATAATACTTATGTTCTGCTTTAATGTTGTTCAAAATGCTTTCGCATCAATCATTGATTTTTCTCATAATAACTTCAAAAGCCAGTGTTCACCTCTCTCCTGACCTCCAGGCCTGGTATCCAGAGGCACAGTTTGCACCCCGTGGAAGACTCTGCCCTTCCTCTGAGTGCCAGGACCTTGGGAAATGTCACCAGAATCCTAGCTGCTCTACGCTGCTCCGACCCCTGGCACAAAGTGCAAGCCTCTCTTTGCAACGTTACACTGTCATGTAATTATTTCTGCAACGAGAAGGTGCTGAATAAACATTTGCTGGACAAATGAACAAACAAAGGAATGAACCCGTGAAACAGTTCAGAGCTAATGCTACAGCAGAACTGAGGATTCAACTCCACAGGCTGGGACGGGCCAGGAAGGCTTCCTCGAGGAGCCGGGACTCCCCTTGGAGCACAGAGGGAGCTAGGCTGGGACTCAGGAAGGAGTGGAGGAGTGGAAAAATCAGCCTAGAATGAAAGTAGGGATGCTGGGGAGGGATGTCTGCCGTGGTTAGTAGTGAGCCAGTGCAGGTTCTTGAGCCAGAGAAGGATGTGGGATATAAGTCTAGGGTTTCTGGCTGTGAAAGCTGGTCACCCATGTAGCCAGCCCAGGACAGGGCTGGCTCTGCAAAGCACAGGGTATGATAGGGACAACGGCCAACACATTCCAATTAACGAGGAAAATCTTCAGAGGAAAGGCCTCAGAGAATGGATATTTTTTATAGAAAGCTTTTCTCCCCAAATCTGTGGGTTAAAAAAAAATGTATACTACAGATGTAGCAAGCAATACAGTAATTATTGGCCTTTGCTAACTTATTTATTTTTTTAAATTTTTTTGGAAATCGGGACTTTATCTGAAAATGACAGCCCCACCATGCAATGGAAGCATTTTCTTTTTTTGAGACAGAGTCTCACTTTGTTGCCTGGGCTAGAGTGCCGTGGCATCAGCCTAGCTCACAGCAACCTCAATCTCTTGGGCTCAAGCGATCCTCCTGCCTCAGCCTCCCAAGTAGCTGGGACTACAGGCATGCACCACCATGCCTGGCTAATTTTTTCTGTCTATATTTTTAGTTGGTCAATTAATTTCTTTCTATTTTTAGTAGAGACGGGGGTCTCGCTCAGGCTGGTCTCGAACTCCTGACCTTGAGCGATCCTCCCGCCTCGGCCTCCCAGAGTGCTAGCATTACAGGCATGAGCCACCACACTCGGCCCCCAATGGAGGCATTTTCATCGGAACTGGCCTGTCCCCCACTGTCCACAACTCTGCAGTGCAGACTGAAAGCTGCCATTGAGTCTCGGGAAGATGTCTCTAAGCTGCTGATGATGGCAGAGAAGCACTGATGCTTTCCACCTATGAATCCTGTATTTTGACTTCATCTAATTCTTCTTAAACTGGGCAAGCTTATTAATATGAGCACTTTGCGGCTCTTTATGGACACAGAATTAAGTAACCCCTGCTTTTTCAGGAATCTGTGGACAATCTTTCCCAACCGTAAAATCATTTCCATTTTTTAACCATCAAGTTTTCAAATGGATTTTGTAAATGTGCAAAAACTCAAAGCAAATCTATTAAAAAAAAATGTCAGCCTGAAAATAAGGAAACTCAGAAAGGGAGAAGGGAACACAATGTGTCAACGCCCCACCGGCCTTCGCAGCAGCCCAGCTCTCATGATTAACCTACAACACTCCCCATAAACTCTAAATCATTCTCACCTTCCCAGGAGTTTGTAAGCCAGACAGTTGTTAAGGGGAGCCACTCATAATATTATCGCAAAATTTCACAGTTGAAAGTCAAATAGCAACGATTCTGCTTTGCCAGCCTGACACCACCTTGACCACGCGGATGCAAGTCCCTGGGCAGCGCACACGCTCCGCAAAGCATCGAGGGTGGCGTTGGTGCGAGCAGATCCTCGGTTTACAATGTGCTAGGACACGGTCACAGAGAGCACCGTGCACTTTCTCTCGATCAAAATTCCATACATTACGATAGCCAGAGAATTAATGCCCGCAACACCACAAACACCCCGCCAATTACGCCGCGTCTTAGTCTGGGTTCTCCAAGAAACAGAGACAACGTACATCCTGTTGGTTCTGTTGTAAGATACACACACACACGCACACACACACCTTACAATAAGATATATTAAATATATGTGTGTGCGTGTGTACTGTCATGCATTGCGTAATGATGGGGATGTGTTCTAAGAAATGCACCACTAGGAGATTTCACGGTTGCACAGACATCGTGGAGTGCACTTACACAAACCTAGACGGTGCAGCCTCCAAAACACCTAAGCTATACGGTATGGTCCGTTGCTCCCAGGCTACAGACCTGCACAGTGTATTACCATATTGAATGCTGAAGGCAATTGAACACAATGGTAAGTATGTGTGTATCTAAACATATCTAAACATGGGGAAGGGACAGTAAAAATACAATATGAAAGATAAAATAGACACACGTGTATAGGACACGTAACCATGAACGAGCTTGCAGGACGTTGTTCTGGGTGAGTGGGGAGTAAACGTGAAGGCCTAGGGCGCTACCGTGCGCTACTGCAGACTTGCAAACACTGGGCAGTTAGACTACACTAAATTCATTAAAAAATTAAGTAATTGAGCTAGGATGTTATGACCACTCTGATGTCACTAGGCAACAGGATTTTTTCGGTTCCATCATAATCTTATGGATCACTGTTGTACATGCGCTCTGTCCTTGATCGAAACGTGGCTAGGTGGTGCATGACTGCATATATACATATATATAAAATAAGACATATATAATAAGATGCATATCTTACTAGAAGGAATTGGCTCGTGTGATCATGGGGCTGAGAAGTCCCAAGGTCTGTAGCTGGCAATCTGTAGACCCCGAAGAGGTGATGGTGTAAGTTCCTAGTCTGAGTCCATGGGCCTGAGGGCCAGGAGGGCTGATGGTGCAGGTCTGGTCTGAATCTCAGTTTGAAAGCAGGAGACCTATGTCCCTACCCAAAGACAGTCAGGCAAAGAGAAAGAATTCTTTCTTACTGAGGCTTTTTTTTCCTATTCAGGCCTCCAGTGGATTGGAGAGGCCCACTCATGTTGCAGAGGGCAGTCTGCCTGACTCGGTCTACTGATTCAAATGTTTCTCACCCAGAAACATCCTCACAGACATGCCCAGAGTAATGTTTAACCAAATATCTGGGCACCCCTTAATCTTTGTTAGCTTCGGTTTCCTCATCTGTAAAATGGGGGTCATACCTCCCGCGGAGGTGTCCAGAGGGTGAGCGGTCAGAGAGTGAGTGCACCGTGCCTGAAACAGCGTGCAAAACTGTCATTCGGTCAACAGTGCACAGCTGTTAGCATCTGGATTATTAAAACCCCAGCCTCGGAAATGAGTTCTCCTTTCAAAGAAGCAGAGGGTCTGGTTCATTCCACATACTGCTCCCTAAAGGAGTTGTGGTCTCTGAACGCCAAAAACTATATACAAATAAACAAATTGACACACAGTCTTAAAATAAGAGCTGCCATTCAGATATGGAAATGTGTGGAATCACCCTCCTAAGCAACACTCTGCGCTGCCTGGTATCTCTGAGGGAGAGCCCACGTGCACCAACCGGCACTCCCGTGCCCTTCCCTCACGTCCCTCTGCTCTTCCTGCCGCGAGGGGAGCGCCCTGCGTGGGCACAGCAATGTTGGAAGCAGACTTGAGCGGAACAAGGAGGAGAAGATGCTGCCTTACTTGCTGCCCACCTCCTCCCTTTGTTCGTGCATCATGCATTTTGGGAAAAAAATCAACTTTCACTTTGGCTGGCAAGGAGGGGATGACAAATGTGAACATTTCAGGGTGGCACAAGAGAATGACGTTTAGAGTTATTCGTGCACGAGCGTCGTAATGACAAGTGGGTGGAGTAAATGAGGGACGACTTACTGCCTGGGAGGAGGCAGTGAGTGCCATGGACAGACTGGAGTCTAAAGTCGTGGTGTGGATCTAAGGGAAGACGGTGACCAGGAGTAGATGAGACACGCTTAGAGCAACAGGAAGGAAGCCTCCAGCGTGCAACTCTGAACTAACCGGACAGGAGACCACAGACCCCTGGGAACCAGTGTGGCTTGGGCCCAAGGGCCATCACTGGTCCCTCCTTCTCCACCCCTGTTAAGGGTCCCTCATCTTGTGCCCAACTCTTTCAACTATTTTTTTAAAATCTCCCTCTCCCCCTTTCTTTTAGTTTTTAAAACTGTAGTAAAATATACACGACATGAAATTTAGTGCACATTTCAGTGACATTAAGCACATGTACATCGTTGTGCAACCATCACCACCCTCTGCCTCCAGAACTTTTCCAGCTTGCAAAACTGAAACTCTGTCCGTGATAAAAAAATAAATAAATAACTCCTCATCCACGCTCCCCGCAGCCCCTGGCGACTCTCAGCGCTACTTTATGTGTCTGTGAATTTGACTGCTCCGGGCACCTCACGCGAGTGGGCTCACGCGGCGTTTGTCTCTGTGTGCCTGGCTTATTGTACCGAGCATCCTGTCTTCAGGAGTCCTCTCTGCGGTAACGCGTGCCAGAATCTCCTTCCTTTCCAGGCTGAGTGCGTTCTGTCGCACGTATACGCCCCGCTTTGTTGATCTATTCGTCCGTCAGCGCACGCTCGGGACGCCTCCACCTTTTGACTGTTGTAAATAACGCTGCTGCGAGCATGGGTGTGCAAATATTTGTTCGAGTCCTTGCCTTCAATTCTTTTGGGTGCATGCTCAGAGGCGGAATCGCAGCACCACGTGGCGACTGCGTGTTTAGTCTTGCAGAGACGGCCGCCCTGCTCCCCGCGCCCGCGCTGCCGTGCGTTCCCTCCAGCAGCGCACGAGGGCCCGGGTTTCTGCGTCCTCGTCGACACTTGGGACTGTCTCCTGTTTCGCTATCAGCCGTCCTGGTGGGGGTGGCCCCGCCGCTGCGTTCACGCCCCGGTGTGCAGGCCCTGGAGCCAGCTCCGTTCCTGCACGCGCCCCTGGCCGGTCCCTCCGCCCCCGGGCAGCACGGAACCCCGCGCGCTGACCGCTCGCACACCTGCGCCTCCGGCCGAGGTTCTCTCCTAAGACCCAGGCTCCTCTCTGCGGCGGCCTGCCGGCTTCCCCCACAGCTGAGCGGCGTCTCAAACTCTACACTTCTAAACCCAAATTCCTGAGTTTTTCACACCCCACCCCGAGCGCAGACCACTTCACCGCAGCACCCCCAACTCAAGAGGGGTGGGCTCGTCCTTCCAGGGGGCGCTGCCCTTAGGCCCAGGCCGAAGGGACCCTTCAGTGGGCTCCTTCCCTAAAGGACACCTCTTACTGTGCATGCACACGCGCACGCACGCGCACACGCACACACACATACACACACACGCACACACATACACACATGCGCACACACACACATACACGCACGCACGCACACACATACACACATGCACGCACACGCACACACATACACACATACACGCACGCACACACATACACGCATGCACGCACACACACATACACACGCACGCACACGCACACACATACACACATACACGCACGCACGCACACACATACACACGCACGCACACGCACGCACATACACACATACACGCACACACACATACACGCATGCACGCACACACATACACACACACGCACACGCCACTTGCCATGGTGACGCAGGGCCGGGTGCTGGCAGGGAAGGAGCCCCCAGACACTCACTGTCCAGCCTGGCACCACTCAGGCCCCAGGAGCGGTCCCCACCCCGCCTGCCCTGTGCCGTGCAGGTTTGGGGAGGAGACAGTAGGGGGATTTGAGCAGGGAAAGGTACTAACTTGTCAGATCCTTTAAGCAGGGATGCAACAGATCCTTGCTTGGTGAAGTTCCGCTTCCCGGCGTTCAGTGTCCGTGTTCCTGTCTCCCTGCTCCGATTTCCGATTGCAGAGGCCACAGCAACGACAGGCGCACGTGGCTGCTGGGGAACCGTGGCCTCCCATACTGAACTGCGCATGCGTTCCGATTTGCATCTACCTAGGTCCAACACAACCTACCTGAAGCGAGATTGTTTCTTTCTGTAAACAACATAGCGGTTGCTGGGCTGGTTACAATGCCCGGTAGAATCACACACGGTTTCACTTGTATCTAACTATTTCATATGGCTTAATTAAACTTTCAAAAATTTAAATAAAAATTTCAGCTTTAAATTTAATCCTATAATTAAAGTGTGTTTTGCTTTGTTAATTTTAACAGCTGACTTTGGATGTTTTAGAGGCAAAATAATTTTTGAAAACATGACGAATCATTTAAACTTTTTTTTATTTGCATCGAATTTACATTTTTTGATAAAAATACAGTCAAAATGTATACACTTGAATATAACTTGATTTGGGGTTCTTTATCTCATTAATGTTACTAAAAGACAAATTTATGTGAAAATCTTGCTTATACAACATAATTAATGATTATACTGAAATGAGGCAAGAAAAATAAATTTTATGGAGAAAGTACATAGTAATTTATGAATTATAGATGTCTTTATTTTTTTACTTATTCAGACATTGCTGGCCCGTGAATAAGACCCCCAGACACGTGCAGCAATCATTCAATTCGGTCATTGATATTTTGCCAACTTTCAGCCATATAAAAACCATAGCTGTTCACATATTTTTTTTGGTTTCATCATTATGAAAGCAAGAGGATAGCCAATATTTTATTTAAAGGTTTGCTGGCTCTATTTATGCTTTCTAAATGGTTAGACCTTGTGTCTGTGGCCTTCCAATCGTCCTCTCCCTGCTGGTCCTGCGTGTGCTAAGGACAGAGCCACCTGCACAGACTCGGGACAAACAGGACGTGCTGACCCCTCTCTTTTTCCACACCCTCCTCCAGCATGGCAGGGAATCCTGTTTGCAGACGCTTCAGGTACAGGCAGAGCTGACCCAGTCTCTCCTCCCCTGCACCATGATCTGTTACCTGGTCACTGGGAACGACCACACCGTCTCCATCCTCTCCTCTCCATCCTCTGCTCAAACCCAGAGAGCCTTCCCCACCCTGCCTCTAGCCTCCAGCCACCCTGACCACATCTCTCCTCCTCTTCCTCACTCCCCCAGACCTGCCAGTCACATGCCCACTTCAGGGCTCTAGCACTGACTGTTCCCTCTAGCCTGAATGCTGTTCCCACTGACACCTTGGCTAACTCTCTCACCTCCTTCAAGACTCCGCTTAAATACCACCTTCTTCAGCAGGCTCTCCTACTTCAAATGACACACGCCCACCTACAGCCCTCCCCGCAACCCATCCCCCAAACCTGCTCTGATTTTTTTCCCCATATCCCATTTTACCTTGGAAAGCCCTGTGTCGCTGACTTAGTCATTGCATTTATTTCCTGAGCATTCCCCCTTAAATGCAAGCTCTATGAGGGCAAAGACTTTGGCCAGCTTTATTCGTGGGGGTAGCCTGGCATAGGTTGATGCTTAGTACATATTTATTGAAGAAATGAAACTGGGCAAAGAAATGTTCTTTAGCAGGGAGCAAGATCAAAGCTGGTAGAAGCAGCTAAGGGGGATTTGGGATCACTTATCAGTGGGTTTGAGCAGAGTCCCAGGAGCAGAAGCACCTGTCTCCAGACAGAACTTGAAGTCTAGCGCAGAAGCAGACACAGGCATCGCTGGGCTGGGTACTGAAGAGGTTTGAACAGAGGGCTCCCGGGGCTTCAATCCTGGGATGTTTGCAAAGCCCCGGGCTGGGCCCACCCCTGTGGGGTCTCTAAGGCCAGGAGAATGTGAAAGTCTTGGCTGAGGTTTGCAGGTAGCCAGCAAAGGGCCCTGATGGGCACCTGGTCTGACCATGAGGCTGCTGCCCTTGCTGTCCCATGCCAGACCCCGAAATGGAGATCTGGCCCACTGAGGCCCAGGGAGCCCCTGGTCGTGAGCAGTGGAATAGCCTGAGGAGAAAGACACTTTTAGGCCCTGCTGGTCAGGTGACTTGGGGTAGGGAGACACTGGAAGTTGGCAGAAGGCTTGCCCAGGACCTTCCTGGCTGGGGTCAGGCCAAGCCCCAGGCCCCCATACAGCCACCCCCATCTTGGCCCCTGCTGTGGCCTCCCAGCGTGGCCAGAGTCAGCAAATAAAAATCCAGGACACCCAGTTAAATTTGAATTTCAGATGAACAACAAGATATTTTAATATAAATGTGCCCCAAATAGGGTATGCATTGTTTATCTGAAGTTCCAAATTTCCTGGGCATCTTGTGTTATATCCGGCAATCCTACGTCCAGAGCACTGGCAGGGCAGGGGCAGGTCTCTAGAACCCATCCCCAAAGTTCTCTCCTTCCCCAGCCTCGGGGGTGCGGGAAGACCCTGAGGAACAGCCGGCCCCTCTCCTCGCTCCAGCTAAGCAAAGCCCTTTCTCCTCCCCTCGGGGACTTGGCTCATCTCCCACTGCTGAGCTCCTGCAGCCAAGGCTGGGTGGGGCTTGAATTCAGGGCAACTTCTGAAACATCAAAGGAAGCATTTAACTTTTCCCTGGGCAAGGAAGCCCTAACTCAGGACATAGTCGGTCTGTTCTTCCTGGGGGAGAGAATGAAAACTCCAATTATGTCTCTCTCTCTCTCTCTCTATTTTTTTTATTTTGGCTGAGAAGTCCATAGCAGCGGAAAAGGCAAGATACCAGTTATTTTACCAATAACGGACCCTATTACACCAAGTTTTAAAGAATTGGAATATTATGGAACATACTTAATGTGAAATCTATGCTGAGCATAATTCAGTTTTGGAAGATCCTGAGCTCACTGTATGATTCTACCAGACCTACTATTCATCTTATCACAGGGCAAGCGAGCACGAGGGCGTGACCGTGGGTTCAGGCGTCAAAACAGCA
This sequence comes from Cheirogaleus medius, assembly GCA_008086735.1. Classification (NCBI taxonomy): domain Eukaryota; kingdom Metazoa; phylum Chordata; class Mammalia; order Primates; family Cheirogaleidae; genus Cheirogaleus; species Cheirogaleus medius. Next base: position 1,578,786 of record VBSM01003144.1, read on the forward strand.
GTGGTGGGGAGCTCGCCCGGCCAAGAATGACCTGTGCTCGAATCACCCGTGTCCAGAGCCCAGCGATGGGAGCATGCAATTTCTTTCTGACTGTTGCTTTCTTTAGCAGGAAAAAAATATGCATTTTGCTAATCAGAAATAACCTCGTGTTGCACAACAAAATGGGGCTTTGTCTCATTCCCCCAGGGACCCGCAGCATTTTGGTCGCTGCACAGTCTTCACTGACCACGCTTTCTTTCAAGGTGTGGCCTACTTAGCCGAATGAGCAGAGCACATCTATAATTAGAATTATATGCAAAATGAAAAGAACCTTTAAGGAACATCTCTGGGTCCTCACAGTCTTAAGCATCTGTTGCCATGGAAGCCGGCGAGCAGCTCCAAAAATCTGGAGAGGTAGCGACAATTGCCCACTCGCCGCTGAAGGGCCCCTTTAAATAAAGTTGCCTTTTTTTTCTTTGGACTCTGAATAAACATAAACCTGGGTTTTTAGTGCAAAACCCTGATTTCAAGGTTATTGATGCCATACTAAATTAATAGTCTGTGCGACAGCACACACCAGCCCAGCAAAGCCAGGGATACTCCTGTCTTCTGAAAGCCTGACATTTGTTTTTCATCATGAACTTAAAGGTCAGGAGCTACAGATGGATCAGAGTACCTGCCCGAGTTTACATTTACATGCATTTTATTTTATTCCCACATGCGCTTTTTATGAGATCCATCACCAGAATAAAACTGTAGCACTCCCGTATTCTCTAGACTGGCTAAACTAGGAGAGTTGTCAAGCTGCTATCTCTACATAATTTGAATTAAAATAAGAAATATATGCTGACTTGATATTTCAAAAGCAACGGCTTTAAGTCTAACATTGGCTAAAACCGGCCATCGCGGAGCCAGAGCGCGGGCGCACGTCTCGATGTTGCTTATTGGTGTAATTTTGGGGGAAGGGAAGATCGACGATAGAATATAATTCTGTTGTGTACTTTTTAGTTAAAGCCAAAGACCTCCCACCATCCAGCTGATCTCAACAGGATTAGCCAATGATCAGTTCAGAACTGACGGGGAACACACGCTTGCTCTTCTCTTTCACAAATGAATGTTTGTGTTTGTGTTTCTGCTCAAGGGAAGCACGCCACCGTGCTACTGGGTTACTACGGTAGCCTCCTTTTTTTGTGATACCAAATAACATTTTATATTTTTTGCCAAAATACCTGTGGAGCTGACAGAGCATGGTGCATTCATTTTCCTTGATTTTGTAGTGAGGGAAAAGGCTAGCATGAATAATTCAAAAATAATGCTGAGACTGTTAAGATTTAGTATTGGAGAGGTCATCACAGCTGGGAGAAATGAGCTAGGAGACTATTACTATTCCGCGATCTTTGAATCTCAAGGTGACATCATTATTATTTCTCTCTGTCTGTGATGTGATGCTGCAACCGGCTTATGGCTGGGTTTCTCATGTCGGGGAGAAAGATCAACTACACGCAGACCTCAGAATGTGAACCATAAGCATAGTGCCCAATAAAACTGTCATTAACTGTCCCCACCATTTCAACTGCCTGCTTCCAGGTCAAGCTGCTTTAAAAATGATAACTGACATTGAAAGTTTGAATAAGGAGCATTCATTCTAAAGGGAGCCATTTCTTAGCCACATGACTCAAACTCTTTAAGAGCACTTGCTAATTTCAGTCTGAACTGCCAAAAGTACCCTAATGATGAGCTTAGCACGGAGGATGCTTGGAAGAATGAATGCAAACCCTGGCGTCCCCCTGGAAAGATAGAGCCCCGGCATCACCCCTGGAAAAATAGGTCTGTTACCGGATCGACACCAGCCGCCAGAGCTCTCGAGCGAGCGTAAAGCAGCCCCACGCAGTCCCGTTTAATGTATTCCTGTTTTCAACCAGAAGCGGAAAGATATCACCCAAAAATAAAATGCATGCTGGAGTAGTGTTTACAGCGCTTCTCTCGCCATTCGTTACTGCTACATAATCAGTGATACATCTTGCTTTCTCCGGAACGGGATGAAAAAACACCTCTACATTCAAAAATATTAAAATGGAATAGAGCTATTATGACTGCAAAATCCCTTCTTTTCTGCCCCCAAAGGGTCCCTCCATGTTTAAAACATCTTTTTTACTTCACAGAATTTTACAAGCCTTCTCACCCGCTTACTTTTTAATTAAAATGTTCCTGTTAGTGTCAGAACTCTGAAACATCACATCGGGTTTAAAGGTTTAACAGTTCGTAGCATTTGTGATTTTTGCAAGAGGGGATATAAAAGCACCATAGATTTCTTCTTTTAAGTGATGCAGAAACATTTGAGTGCGTGTTTCCCCCCGCTTCTCTAACCGGTTCCCACACGTCCGGCGTAGCCCTCCGGTGCCCCTGACTCTCGGAGGTGGTGGCTCACAAATGACACTCCGCAGCCCTGCACCTGAAGCCATGCTGGGTTTTGGGGTTTTGTTTTTAGGGTAATTTTGATAACGATGAGTTATTTCTGCACCTGCTATCCAGTGACTAATGAGTCTCTGCTTTATTTCTCTAAATTTTATTTACAAATTTATAATTTGGAATTTATTGTGAAATGTGAAGTTAAAATGAAATACGTGTGTGAGAGTCACCGTTGGCTGCCTTCCTAAAAGGCGCTTCTCGTCCTCTTCTTCCATCTGTCTTTACCTCCCTCTCTCTCCTGCCCCGTCTCCTCCCCAGCACCCATACCAGGATTGCAGAGAGCCACGCCCGGGACTTGCACCTGAGGTTGTGATGGAAGGGCAGAAGGAGTCAGTGGTCTCAGAGTCACCGGGTGCCTGACCGTCCCCTCCTGGAACTTCTCTTCGTCCGCTTCCGTCTGTGCGGGACAGCCAGTGCCTCGTTGCTGAGCCGCTTCGGCGGGGGGTTCCCGTGTCTTGCATGCACACGCACCCCGACTCACAGCGTGCGCGCAAACACACGGTGCCCGGCCGGCGGCTCCACAAATGGAGGGGTGCGTGGTGTCACCGACTGCCAGGCTCCACGCCCAGGGCCGGCGTGACTTAGGGAAGGCCGCAGTCAGGGGAACGTGCTAGGCTAGGCGGGTCGGAGGTGCCGTTGGTTGGTACTGTTTAGCTGAGAGAAACACAGAATTCACACTCTTTTCAAAATAGCAAAGGAAAGTTAATGGCGTGGAATACAAGAGGAGTTGAGGGCAAAGGCGTAAAACACAACCGACATAAATACACGCTCACGGCACACAGTGTGTGTCAGGGTTTTTTATTAATCAACAAGGACTATGGTTTTTTCCCAGCATATTATGGGGGTACAAATATCACGGTTACGTGTATTGCCCATGTCCCCCTCCCCTCTCGAGGCAGAGCTTCAAGCGTGACCGTCCCCCAGACGTTGCACATTGCACTCATTATGTTTTGTAACCCGCTCTGTTCTGACACCCACATTCTGAGAAGTCGTTCCGCCTGGAGGGGAGCCGCGAGCGGGGTGGGCAGGGCCGTGGCCGCCGAGCGCTTACTCTGACGGCTATCAGGGCTCGGCACAGTCATGTAGTCCTGCGGTAGTGTCCTGAGCTGCCAGAACAAATGACCACAAGGTGGGTGGCTTCAAACAGCAGAGATGTGTCCTCTCGGAGCTCTGGAGGCTGGAAGTCTGAAATCAGGGTGTCGGTGGGGCCAGTTCCTTCCCAAGGCTCAAAGGGAAAACTTTTTCTCTCCTAATTCCTGGGGGCTTCCGACAAAGCTTGGTGCCCTTTGGCTTGCGGAGTTATCACTCCCATCTCTGCACCTGTCACCATGTGGCTGTCTTCCTGTGTCTTTATTTCTTCACGTAGCATTTTCCTCTCTCAGTCTCTGGCCCCAAATCTTCTTCTTCCTACACGGACCCCCGTCACTGGAGCACGGCCTTCCCTAATCCAGGGTGGTCTTCTCTGGATTGCATTTGCAAAGATTCTATTTCCAAATAAAGTCACATTCCCGGGTACCAGGGGTTAGGGGCTGAGCATATCTGTTTGGGGGGCACAATTCTACCCGCTATAGCTACTCCTTGCCAGACGAATGCCTTGCTCCTGGGGCAGTGGGGTCCACAGGCCACGGGAAAGACTTGGCCCGGCCTGGTTTTGAACACCCACAGCTGCCCGCCAGGCGTCCAGCATCTTAGAGAGGATTTCTATGATGCCATGACAGGCGTCCAGCTTCTCCTGCCCCTCCCCACGCAGAGCCCAGAGACGGGGCAGACGCTCTCGGGCCCTGGTCCCACCACGGGGGGCTGACTTTGAAGTTGGCGGCAACTCTCATACCACGGGGACAGAGCAGAGTAGGGAGACCCGGGCGGACTCTGCTCTCCCCACCAACACCCTGTTCAAAGAGAATAGTTTGGGTAAACAGCTTACAAAATAATGAATGAGCAGCAGGGTCTGGGCCGGCGCGACAGGAGACTTCCCTGTAAGGGCCCACTCCTCCCACGTTCTCCGCAGCCTGCCTGTGCCCCGCTGAGCTGGGACTGAGCCAGGGAGGGAGGTGGCTCCTTGTGTTTTCTCTTTTTTCAAACATTTAGTGTCTATCTTGCTGTCCTGCAGATGCTCCGTACGGATACAGGTGGAACACAAAACGGGTAGCTCACACGCTCACCTCTGCCTGCAAGAAACTGGAGGCGGAGCGCGTACAAGGAGCCCGGCTTTCCTTGGATAGGGATGACTTGAGCGCTCCGAAGGCTTCTCTCCCCAGGCTTTCAGAGGCTGTATCCCCCTTTGGTCCATAATCACAGCTAATGGGCTGGCCACAGAGGCGTCAGGGGCATAAAATGGTCTAACACTACATTGACTATAAATAGCAAAGCCATAAGTGACATTACTTTGCAGATAAGAAACAATCACATCATTAAGCAAAGGTGTTTAGTGTATCAGTCACCCTAACTTTGATTTATTGCAAGGCATTTGTCTGTCACCAGCACAATGGAAGCTATAATGCAGCTCAAGGGTTTAAAGAGAAAATTAAGATGAATATTGCTGCTAGCACTTGGGTTTGCACAGATGCAAAATGGGTGGGCTTCCCTGGCTGCCTGCAGGGCCGGCCTCAGCCCAGCCTCCAGGCCCAGAGGCTAAGGACCGCCTGCGGTGGCAGAGCAGCGAGCCCTAGGGGCTCCAGGCGGGGGTGCCCTGGGCAGGAGGTGGTGGCACCAGAGGGAAGAGCTCCCCACACCCCGCCCTCTCCAAAGGGAATAATGCATTCCAAACGGCTGAGGATCCCCCTCTTGTTTGAGACTTTACACCAGAAATACGAAATGGAAATGAGTTACATTGACGAACACGATGTTTTAAAAAGCAATCTTGTTAAACACAACTGCTCCTGTATTCAATTCCATGTTAATCTTGCAGAAAGTTCTGGAAAGCTGCTGTCAGCCAGGCTCTGAGCCAGGCCGGGAGGTGTGAGGCGGGCAGGTCACAGTGTCTGTTCTCCGGGAATGGCAGTGCACGGCGGGTCGTGGCTGTTGGCGGGGTCGGCCTGAGATGGTTGAACAAGCGGCTGAGGCAGAGTGAGGGCAGCGTGGTCACTGAGGCAGGTGGCCTGGGAGGACTCCCCGGAAGACACACGTCCCCTCCGGGTGGGAAGATCAGGAAAGACAGGGAGGCGGACAAGGGTTTTAAAGGGCCCTGAAGACTGAAGAGGCGCAAAGGCAACGAGGAGGGTGGGGAGCTGGAGGTTTTGCAAGGCGATGCTTGTCCAAAGACACGGGGCTGGCTGGGTGCAGAGCTCTAATGAACTAGTTCACTGGCCACGTGCGGAGTCACTGGGGGAGAAAAGTCTAGAAGGGACAGTCCAACAGCATGAGGAAGGGTCTTGGGTGGGTGGGCGAGGAGGTCACACTTATTGTGATGGGAAATGGGGCCCTGAAGGCTTCTGCTCTGGAGGACGTGCGCAGCCGGACTTAGAGGCTGGACGCGCAGGAGGAACCTGCCGCGAGGGGTACAGCGGTGCGCAGAGGCCTGTTAGGCGGAGGTCAGCGCCCAGCCCAGCCCAGGGTGGCGGGACAAAGCCCTGGGAGTCATGTCCATAAGGACCACGAGGGAGAAGGAGTTTTTCTATCGACACTGTTAAAAAAGAGACACTGGAATTCATGTCCCTTTGGACTTGTGGTTATTAGATGTCTCCTTGGAAACACAAATGAAACGCTATCCAGTTACGAAAATATTTCACTTACTTTAAAACAAGCGTCCATCAATCATGAATAATCGTTAAATCAATTAAATCATTAATAATCATTTTATCAATCGATAATCATTAGACCGTGAGCCAATCAGGCATGAATGATTCCCGCCCCGTGCTGGGCTGTGCTTGGCCGTGTGGCCAGCGATGGAGCAGTCTGAGTGGTCCCTCTGCACAAACCCCCACGCCCCCGGCTCCCTGCAGAGTCCCTCCACCCCGGCCCATGCGACACATCCACCTCGATGCCCCAGTAGTCGGCAGATCCTGGGGAAGGAAACTCCGTTCTCACCCTTGGGAGCAGTCTCAGAACTCAGGATATTTGCGTGTGTGTAGTGTGAGTGTAGAAATGGTAATGGGTAATGCTATCTCAGAAAAAAACAAAACAAAACAAGGAAACACCTTATTCTTGAAGATTTGGGTTGACAAAAGACATGATTTCTATGCCACTACACAGTCATTCCAACACTCGCTTAAAAGTTCTATGAAAGTCTGAGTGGCCTCTATGGCTCATTTTCTGCAAGCAGCTCTTTCAAAAAGGACTCAGCTACGGTGTTTCACTGCAATCCTTCAGACCAAACAGTGCATCAGCCAACGCCAGGAACAGCATCAGCCCAAGTAGGGGCCCCTTTGCCAGTGTATGCCCAGGGTTTGAAAGATGTCACCGCGCCCTGCAGTCATCCCACCGACATTACCTGAGAGTCTGACGTTCTCAGACGTGCTGGGGGTGTGGCCCTGGAAGTGCTCTGGGGCTGTAGGAGGGGCCGGGTGAGGCTAGGGGCAGGTCACCTGGCTGTGCCTAGGTCAGTCCTGGCTTCAAGCCCCACAGCGGCAAAAACAGATGCCAGCTGTCAATCTCCAGCTGGCGTGTGTCTCCGCTTACTCACGGAGGGCATTTGGCCAGGCGGTGTAGACCCCAGCTAGGTGTCCAGCTAGCACGTCCTAATGAAGGTCTCATGGATTTTTGCTAGACTACTCCCCAAGAATATGCTCATTTTCGACAACCTAAACGTCCATCTTTACTGTGAGTCAAATATATTCAGGTAGATAATCTTCCGAGTCTAGGGACTTTTGACGAACGGTAAATGGGCTGTTTTCTTTCCATAGCCCACGTGTTCCTCTGCCGCAGACCTGGTGAAAACTCCACTTCCAGCGCCTTGGGTGTGGGATGAAAGCGTCTCTGTGTGGTTTTCTAGCACTGAACAACCAGCGCCCTCCCGGGGGCCTCTCCTCTCCATCAACGGAGGAGGGGCCTCTCCTGCTTCCTCGAAGCGCCTGCCCGCCACATCCTCCCTTCCTCTGCTGCCACGAGCTGCTGCCCTGCGTCCCGGCCGGTCTCGCAGGTGTTGAGCTCAGTGTGGGCTTCCCCGTCCACCATAGCAGCCCTCCCACCTCCTGGATGGGCCTCCCTGCTCCTATGCAAAACAACACTGTTCCTCTGTCTAAAACGTGGGAATGGGAGGGTCATTGACATCTGAACCCGAACCGTTTTCTGGGATCCCCACTTGAACTGGCTAAGAGTACAGAACTTCGCATATTTGATCATTGTGAAGCCAAATAGCGAGGGGTGCCAGTGGGACCCAGCTGGGAGAGGGAGTCTGGATACCCAGACGATGGTATCAATATAAGAATATAGGTGATTAACCTTTGTTGAATGCCTATTGTGCATCTTTTAAGCATCGTGCTAAGGGCGCTATGTCTAGGATGTTATTCGATCCTCCTGACCGCTCTGGGCAGCGTGGGCACCGAGATTATCCTGCTGTCCACAGATCCTCATCAGGGGTCCGGCAATGTCCCATGGCCTCAGGCTTAATAAGTATCAGAGCTTGGATTCAAAGGCAGCTCTGGCTGACCCCAAAGTCACCGTGGAGATGGACGGGTCCCAAAATAAATTCCAGGCATTTCTAGGTGTGGTACTCCCACTTTGCTGGGCGTCAGGGTCACCTCGGCAGCTTGCAGAGAATGCAGATTCTTGGGCCCCACCTTGAGGGGACCTGATCCCCAGTCTGCCTGGCTGGCTGGGACCAGGAACCTGCAATTTCATTCAGCGCTGCTGTGGATCCCGACACTGGCTCGTGGCTCTGCAGTGCTGGGACCTGCCCAGTCCTTTTCCTCTGACCTCAAGCTGTGACTAGTGCAGACTAAGTGTGGTCCTTGACTTCTGGCCTCCCGGACCCTGCTTCCTGGCCCTCCCTTTGGCTCTCTCTGAAGCCCTGCTGTGTCACGACTCCCAGTGGTGTTCCAGCCCTACTTCTCTGCAAAGGGGGAGCTGGGGCATACTCTAAAATCGCTTCCGAAGCAGAGAGGCTGTTGGGCTGCAACACCCTGGAGACCCCACTTGAATTAATAAGATGTTACTGCTGCTCACTGGAAGGGTTTAGGTTGGGCTTCCTCAAGGGCCTGACGGCAGGCTGTCGTGGGGACAAGGCGAGGCGGGTGTTCTCGGGGGCGGCCCCATTCACCAGCCACGGGAGATGACCGTGTGCAGTGAGCACCAGGCGTGAGAAGGGAGGGGGCTGAGACACCAGAGCTCCTTAGACCTACATCCGGAGCACCCTTACCCTGGATGGACATGGTCTGGTTTTCCTTGTCCTCTCAGCGTGTGGCTCAAGAGTAACAGGCGTGACCTGGCAGGCTGGCTGGAGACTGGAGAGCAGGTGGGCAGAAATTCTGGGCACACAGGTGTTCACGTTGCCCTGCAGTCTGGCTGCCCCCTGCCCTTCCGCTGCTGTTGTCTGAGCGCTTCACAGGGTGCTCTGAGGACCAGCTGCATCAAAGTCACCTGGATGCTTGTTAAAGGCGCTGACACCTAGGTCCAGGTGTAGGCACACTGAGTGGGGCTTCTGGGGCGAGACCTGGCTCTTCGCATTCGAATGAGCTCCCCAGATAACACTGACGCCGTATCACAGGAACACATTTGGCTGCAGGAAACAGAATACCTGACCCATGATGGTCCGCCCTAAGCGAGTAGAGGTTTCAGTTTGCACATAGAATGGGTAGGAGGGCCGGGGCCAGCGTTAGCCTCCCCTTCTTGGTGTGTCAGCTATTGTCCTGAAGCTTGTTGCCTCGTGGCTGCAAGACGGCTGCCACAGCTCAAGACCGAGTCCCCTCTAATCAGGAAACGCAAAGCTGTCCCAGAAACAAATAGCCCCTACCCCATAACACATTTTTGCTTACACTCCATTCACCAGAAGTAGGTTTCACGGCCACTTACAATCACAGAAGAGACTGGGAAATGGGGAAGAGCATTGGAATGATTGGCTTGGGCCGATCATGATCTGTCGCCTGAAACTGGAGACAAAAGCCGGGACCCGCTAGACAGTGAGGGGCATAGGCGACCGGCGGTGTCTGTGCACAGATGTCCACTGGGATCAAAAGGTCACCTTCCACACAGCAACGAAGGGCAAGGTGGTGATTCACGGACCACCGGGATACGAGAAGAGTCATAGCGGAGAATGGTCCGTCCCCCCCACCATGGCCTCTGTTCTTGCCCTAACATGCCTTAAATAACAACTTTCAATCCACACCAGAGAAAAAGCATCCCAAACATTAGAACTTCAGGGATCAGGAGGGCCCTTTCCTTGGGGGAACGCGAAGGTGGAATGGGGGATGAGTCGGCTCGGTACCTGCAGAGCAGAGGGGCGTGTGGCGGAGGTCGGTTTCGGTGGCGTGCGCAGGCCGCTGGCCGGTGAAGCTGTCTAACGCGGGCCCCATCAGAGCCTGGGTGGGAACACGCACGATGTCGGAGTGGCACACCTGGCAGGTGAGGGAGCAAGAAGGAAACCTCAGCAACAAACGGAAAAGGAACCCGGAGGAGAGGCAGGGGACCAGCTTTTCTCGCACGACAAAGTGGCGCGCGGCTCCACGCTTCCGCGCCAGGACTTCTTCTTGAAGGGCTTTCTGGGAAAACTTTCGTGTGAGTGGAATGTCAATTTTCTAACTTCTGCGTAGAAGCAGGTGACAAGAAACATCGGTTGGTGGTGTTTCATATCACCAGTGATTCAAATTAATGTTTGCCTTCCTTCCCTCCCTCTCTCCTAATTCTACAAGCTCCACTTCGTATCCAGTAGAACTTACATTTATTTGTAATCTCGCTGCTTACACTCCACTGAACAATAAAAGAACAATAAACTTAATAAAAAGCCCAAGTGATTGGAAATTGCTCTGGGAACAGCAGTCCGGTATGAAAGCTATAAATTTACTTGTGTGCTCATGACAGTGTCAGCTAATTTTTATGAAAAGCCCATCACAGAACACGGCACCAAAACACTGTGATCACTCGCGTGTTAGCCATCAGACTTCCCCTGATAACAAAATAGAAAATGCATCATAAAATGATGTTTCAAGCCACAAATTCATCTTGAAATGCTCACTCTATCCAGGAACATTTCTTTTCTGACCCTGTCGTGCACCTGAACTTTGAATTAATCATTCCTTTTCTACACTGTTACACAATAGCCACTGGTACCGGGGGGGGGGTATCTAGAAAACAACCACCAGAAATATCACCCCGCACGACAAGCTAGACTGGCCCACGTTAGTGAATCTAAGGTAGATATAATTAGTCCAGGAACAAAAGCAGCCATCAAGGAGCCTAAAAACTTACTCTGAACACCATTATCTGCGACAATACACTTTCAAATAAACCACTGGGGGCCCCTTTCTCATTGTGCGTGGCCCAGTGGGAGTACACAGTCGCTGGGTCATCCCAGGGGGGTTACAAAGGCTAAGAAATTGGGCTTGCTTTTAGTGTTCGAAAATACCCTTTTTGCCTAATCATTGATGACAGTTTCTAACCTGCTCTTCAGATCCCCAACCGTTTCTCGTGTTTTAGAAAATCAAGTTGATTAAACAAATAAAATACTTTGGCCAGATGATTGAAAGGGAAAACAGCCATCTTAAAGAAAAATGCTCTGTGTAAATGAGCAAAATCTCAGCAATGGTAATTTATCCCCCGGCCACGGCGAGTTTGTAAACTTTATGGCCGTGAGCTGAGGAGTGGAGCCCATCTGTCCTGACTTCGTGTGATTATAATCATCGATAGATAACACTCTAACATTTATGGGCACCCGGGGAGGGAGGGAAGGGCAGGGGGAAGAGGAGGAGTTCAGAACTAACCCAAAGACAGTTGCTGGGTACCTGGTCCCCCCCCCCCCAAGACTGGCTGATTCATCTCATGCCCCTGGGTCTGGCACCAAGGCGGGGTCCGTGGACATCCCCAGATTACTCTTTGGCTGGAGGAGGGCAGGCTCAGGCAGCGGTCTATCTTGAGGACTTTGGGGGCCTAGCGCGTGACGGGATGGGTGTGTGGGGGGCGTGAGGAGGGGCTCAGAGCAAGGGACCCAGTGCCCGGTGCCTTCTCTCCACTGGGGAGCGCTTGGCCCACGCCCATTCTGCAGACACCTGCTGGGGACCAGGTGAGGGGCTGCGGAGCCGCTCACTCCGGATTGGCTAGCAGGCGTTTAACACGCCTCCTCTGGGAAAAGGGCTATATTTGGAGCCATTTCCCAGAAGTCGTGCCCCCGCCCCTGACCAGATGCACGACTCTAAATCCAGGAGGTAGCAGGAGAACACTGAGCCAGACTCTGGGGGCAGCTTGAAGGTTACGGCAAGCTCAGGAGGGGCCCAGCCTTCAGGTTTCCCAGGGGACCGGCTCGCCCACGGCCGGTCCTAGTTCTGCAGTGGGGGGGTGGGGG
>VBSM01003144.1:1590763-1627592 GCA_008086735.1 Cheirogaleus medius
AACTAAAAAAAAAAAAGCCTTGGAGTTTATTTTTTCAGAAGTGCACGAACATCACACAAATAAAATTAAAGCCACTTTAGTAAAGGCTGAAAGTTAATACTAAATGAATCAAGTCCTAGTGCTTAGCAATACAGCAATTTTCCCCCCATTTCGAGGGTGCTTAAGACTTAAGGGTTGGTGCCTCCGCATGATTAATTACCAGGATGTGCAGCAGGCTCTTCTGTGAACGTCCATTTATTGCAAGTTAGGCTGCAAGAGTGTTCTCCCTGTAACATCATCAACTGCAGTGTTTTCTAATTCCTACTGGAAGTGTGGCTTAAACTCTCCCTGCTAAATTTGACTCAATCAAGGGAGGAAATGTGGAGCTCCACCGTCCTCTGCAAAACCATTGACTTAACAAATTTTGCATTATTTCATAAGCGCAAGATCACATTGTCATTGTAAACTAGATGCATTGTGTATGGCTTTGTTTTATCTTCCAAGCTATAGAATCTCACAAGTCTTCATTCCAATCCAGTAAAATCCACTTTGGTCTTTTGTGTGCAAAAAGAGGCATTTAGCGGCAATCATTAAGAAAACGAACATATAGAGAGATGGGTGGCTGATTTATATTCCATCCCTGTGTAATTAAGAGACAGCTTTTGATTTCAATGAAATGACAATTGCATAATGGATTTTGAAAGCAAGATAAATATGAAGAGGCAGCGACATTTATGAAGTACGCAGGGAGAGATGCGGCGAGATTTATTTTTCAAGTGGTAAAACGTCATCCAATCACAATATTCACTTTTATGGTTACAATTTGCCAAATGATCTCAAATCTTGTTAATTAAAAAAAGGGGGGAGGGTGACATGGCCAAAAACAGAAGCGATGTCTCCCGTGCTTCGAAACGGAAAGACGCCTGCTGATCTTAGGAACAACTCGCCTTAGAGGAAAGCAATTGCTTGGAAATATCTAACCAGTGAGTATTTTCTCATTCGCGGATTGTCCTTGTATATACCTCTAGTTACTAAAACTCGATTTATAATAAACTATCAAATATCCGAGTCTTCCTTTTTTTTAAGTTTCTTATTCCCCGTATTTGATTTCTAGAAACTGCTATACAGTAATACAATTTTATTTTCGGGACCAGTATAGTTAAGGGAGACACTCTGCCTCTTACCCAATGCTTGGCTTGAGTTTTTAAAATTAAGGGTTTTTTTTTTATCTTGCCCACAATAAATATAAGGGTGAGGATGAGAATGGAGACATCTATTTTGGCTCCAAGCCAGTGCAAATTGGCCAAGAAACAAGTTTCCTATAATTTGAAGATCTGCAGTAAAAAATGAACCTATTGTTTTTGCCAGCCTTTATTTAGCTGTTTGTAATGTTTCTATATTGCTTTCAAGAAAACCATTCTTATAACTTTCAATTCCACAAGACAGAAAAGTTAGTCATGGCGAATAAATGCACAAGGTTCTATACGAGATTTCTGCTTTGGTAGTTCCAATATCCCACAGCTGTGTTGATAAAACTGGGATTGCTTGTCTCCTAGAGTCTAATGCCCACCTTTTAAAAATAAAAAATGTGCTCAGACTCACTGGGATAAAACTAAAGAAAAATAGAAGTGAGTTTCGTGCCTGGTTCCATTGCAGGAGTTGTGACCTATCTTGTTTTGAATAAGGTTGATGAGAACTGATCTCCGAGTTGAGCACAAATCGAGGCATAGCAAAGAAAGCAAAATGCAACCTCATTTTATCGTAGAACACGTTACGAATGCACCGGCAGATCCATACTTGGACATTTTTATCTTTTGACTTACACTTACGAAATGGCAAACTTGGGGGCACACGCTTAACTCAGGTGTGGTGGCAAAGACTGCTAGCTGTCCTCCAATACATTGTCACCTCTTTGCCGGCGATGACATTTTTAGGGCTTGAGTGCCTAGAATGAAGGTTACATCTCCCTCTGCCCTTGTAGCTTGTTGAGGCCACGTGACCAAGTTCCAGCCAATGGGACGTGGGCGATTTCCCAGTTGTAACCGTACAGGGAGAGGTTAGGTCCCCGTCCCTCGTTCTCTCCCTTCCCGCCAGTTGCCACAAGTGCAGGGTGAGGAGGCATCTTGGACCAGCGGAAGAGAGCAGGCCCTGGGAGGGATCCGTGATGATCATTGCACTCACTCAGCACTTACTGTATGCCTTACAGCAGTGATCTCACGGCAACTTTATGAAGCGCACACTGCTATTATTCCCATGTTACAAATGAGGAAACTGAGGCACAGAGAAATGACATGACCAGTAAATGGCAGAGTTGAGACTTTCACCCAGGCAGTCTGGTGTCAGGGACTACGCTCTTAACTGCCACCCAATACCGCTCTGGACGCGGAAGGGGCACCGGAAAGAAGGGCCCGCCATGAGGCTGTCACACTGACCTTGCGCCACCGGGCCAGGACTGTCACTTTGTTTCTCTATCAAAGCAGCCAAACCCAGATCCTGACAAATGAAAGGACAGTGGACAGTGGACATTACCTGATTACAATATTTGGGAAGTTAGGCAAACCTGGGCTAAATGCCCTCTTGAAACGACAGAGCAAGAACCCCACAACTGAAAGCAAGTCAAGCTACAACCAAAACCTGAACCCCAATTTCAGAAGCTCTGACATCCAATAAAACACATTTACTATGTTCCAATCCAACCCCTGAAATCCAGGGTCTCATTAAAAGGAAAACTGTGCTCCCCTAGAGAAAAAGTTGCCTGTCAAATAGTTTTTCCAGAATGTATCTTTTATCTTTTTTTCCTAATAGAAAATAATGTGTTCCGCTTCTGCTTAATAGAAGAATAGCCCCTCTTCAGGTAAAGGTAATTTAAAGGTTACTCCTTCGGGGGCAGAGGTGAGGTAGATTGAAGCAATATTCAGGATTATTATGGCTTTACAAACACTGTTTAGAGCCATTTACTTTTGTTACATTAATTTTACTGTAAACCTTTTTGTTTTTCCCGAAGTTAGTGATTGCCTCATTTTTTTAATTTGCTCGGATTTTCTGTTGGCTTTATACCCCAAATCTTTGCCTGGAGTGTAAAACTTCTCAACACAGTCCCACGTCAGGAGACGAATCGGTTCCCTTTTAGCGGTCGGCATCCTTCCCAGACTCTCTTCTCCCTCTTCACTTGCTGGCAACATCCCAGGAGAAGGTATACCCAAGATTACATAACTGAATACGCTGATTCTACCCTCACGCTTGGCTATCAAAGCCTCACGGTTTGGTCGCGTATAGAAATCTAGGCTGTAAGTAATCTTATCACTCCTTGTCACCTGGCTTCCAGTGTTCTCGCGGATAACTCTCACTCTTGTTTTTTTGTATGTGACCTAGTTCCTTACCATCCTTGCAGGAAACTTTTAGAATCTCTCCTTTATTCCAGGTGTTCTAAAGTTTCATAATAATTCACTTTAGCGTAGACTATTTGTATTCATTGGACTGTACATTTGGTGGACTTAAATCTCGTGACCAATGGCCTTAGCTCTAAGGACATTTTTTTTAAAAAAAAACAATGCTTCATTATCTCCCAGTCATTGGCTTTGCTTTCTCCTTGCGACACTCCTCCTATTCAAATGTTAGAACTCCTTGATTAATCCTCTTAAGCCCCTTATCTTTTTTCTCCTATTTTTCATCTCTTTTTTTTTTTTTGTCCTACTTTCTTGGAGATTTCCTCAATTTTATCTTCTAAATCTCCTAGTGCATTAAGAAACATTTTTACTGTGCTTTTAATTTGCAAGAGCTCTTTATTTTCTGAATATTCCCTTTTTAAAAATAGCCTTATATTTTTGTCTCACGAAAGCAAAAGCCTCTCATCTCTGAGAATATAAATTGCATGTTTATTTGACATTTTATGTTCACTCCACTGTCTGTTTCCTAAGAGTTCTTTGTCTCACCCTGTTTATTTATTTTGACCTCAGTCTTTCAAATTAGTGGCTTTCCTTAAACACACGGAGACTGCTGGCCGCCTGGTATGAGGCACTACCAGGCTCATCAGAAATGTGATCCGGGAGTGGGGGGGCCTCGTGGCTGGTAACGTTGCCATCTGACATGCTGGCAGCCCTGGTGCCATGGGGTGGGGCATCATTCCGCTCAGAGGGGCTCTTCTCTTGAGTGGGCCAGTTTCGTCAGAAAAGAAGACCCCAGATGCCTATCTGGGGGCGGTAAGTTCTGAGAGCCGAGAGGAGAAACAAACGAGGCATCTTACCATTCGGTGCTCAGACCCCCACTTAACTTCCCACTTTCAATATGGCGCCTCATGTCCCCCTGCAGTGGCCTGCTGTCCCCAAGTCCAGACACTCTCGGGTTCAGCCCCTCCAGAGGACAACGCCCTGTCTGTTTTATGTCAAGGAGGAGGGGCCGCCGGGTTGGGGGAGGGGAACTTGGGGTCTAAGCTCTCTTTATTATCATTTTATTTTTTAAGGGACCTTCCAGTTGCTTCTGTTTTTCCAACCATTGTCTGTGCGGATGCCTTCAGAAGTACAAGTGCCTCCAAATCCAAGCCTTTCTGGAGTTTTGTAGCATGAATCAACCGACTAGGTTCTTATTGGGAAAGTAGGTTTCAGCTCTTTGCGATGTTCTCAGTGGTACACTCATCCATCCGCTTTCCATCACCCAAAGCGTGGTATCTTTCCTTCTTGGCTGTCAACCCGTATCCTGTGTGCTTGGGCCTTATAGATTCATGACTTCTTATAATTCCATTGCTGTCATTTAGTGGTATTTTGGAAGGAATGGAGACTAACGAGTGTGTTCAGTCTGCCATAGTTAACTGGAAGTCTAGTTTTTACTCCTTTTTCTTTTTTTTTGAGACAGAGTCTCACTTTGTTGCCCAGGCTATAGTGAGTGCCGTGGCATCAGACTAGCTCACAGCAACCTCAATCTCCTGGGCTCAAGCGATCCTACTGCCTCAGCCTCCCGAGTAGCTGGGACTACAGGCATGCGCCACCATGCCCGGCTAATTTTTTCTGTATTTATTTTTAGTTGGCCAATTAATTTCTTTCTATTTTTAGTAGAGACGGGGTCTCGCTCAGGCTGGTTTCGAACTCCTGACCTTGAGCGATCCGCCCGCCTTGGCCTCCCAGAGTGCTAGGATTACAGGCATGAGCCACCACGTCTGGCCATTTACTCCTTATTTTTATTTAAAAATTATTATTTCTAATGGTGAAAAATCATGACGACAAATGAAATTATTTTAGAAATAAGTTAATTATTTCTGCAAGGCAGAAAGAGGATATTATGAGGTTCAATCTCATCAAAAGATTTTGTCTTTTTTACTATAGTTAGTAGAAATGAAGTTCCAGTGACCAAGAGACAGTCATACTCCAGAATAGCTCGCATGGAGGGTTATTTCTATTTATTCATCTATTTATCTATTTGAGATAGAGTCTCGCTTTGTCATGCTGGGTAGAGTGCGGTGGTGTCATCATAGCTCACTGCAACCTCAAACTCATGGGCTCACCCAATACTTCTATCTTAGCTGGGACTACAAGCAAATGCCGTGACACCTGGCTAACTTTTTCTACTTTTTTTTTAGTAGAGATGGTTTCTCACTCTTGCTCAGGCTGGTCTCAAACTCGTGAGCTCAAGCCATCCTCCTGCCTCAGCCTCCCAGGGTGCTAGGATTACAGGCGCGAGCCACCACGCCCGGCCAATATTTCTATTTATTATCAGTGTCTCCTCTGGTAAAGTGACATTTCCATTTTCCCTCAATTGGCTTCATTTTCCTATTTTCATATCCAGAGGACCCTGGGTCATCAAGATTGAATCTCAGATTTACTGACAACTCTGACCTAAGCTGTTTTATTTTACATTTTGTTTTTAGGACTAGTCAGTAATGTGGTTTGGGCCAAATGCTCTCATCGGTTTAGATAATTCTTTCTTTGGGAGTTTCTAAGACTTGGAGAGCTTGTAGAATGTACAACTATTTTCCTAAAACATTGGAGACTGTTCCTTTCATCAGGGGGTCAACTAGTGTCAAAGGGACCAGGTTCTTATGTGGTCGTGCATGTGCCCGTCTCTGCCCGGGTGCTGGGGGGCCACAGCACCTGCTTGGACAGCTGCCCGTAGAGCAACCCTGCAAAACACACCTTCGCTTAGAGAATATAAAGCTCTCCTTGAGTGACTCTGTTTTTCTAGATATGCCATCTCAGGTTCACTGCACTCCAACACCCTTCTTATGCCAGGAAAAGTTCCATGTTCTTCCACAAAGATGCGACCATACAGGTGTGCACTAGGGTCCCTCCTAGTAAGACCTAAATATGAGGTGCTTCAGAAATTGAATTCTTTGGGTAACCTGGGAGCAAGTGAATCTGTCTTTCAGAAAGTGGGTCAAGCCTCACTCTGATTCCTTCTCATCCAGGGCAGACGCGCTTCTCTGTGAACAGCGTGGCTTCATCGCGGGGCAGGCCGGGAGGTCGTTCTTCCTTCAGCAACCGCTTGCCCTCCATGGTGCGTGCATGCCTCCCACGGCAGACGGAGGGTCTCAGCGCACAGACGCGTGAGAGCAGCTGCAAAGAGGGAGACGGGGAGGGAAACTGCTCATTCTTCATGCTCTTCACAGGGCCGAGGTGTTATAAATAACTTCCTTTTCGTTTCTGACATGTGGAAAGGCACTCGGAGCCGGCTTCCCACCAAACATCCACGTACAACAAAGTTAACGCCAGACACGACCAACTTCCTTTTATCGGAGAAATGTCAGAAAACAGGAAGTCTGATGTATGCATGTAACTTACATAATTCATGTAACTGTCACTTGGGTGTCTCCAGTATTTCAAACATCTGGGGTTATTCTGTCATTCAATGTTTACCATAAAAACGACTGGATCTCCTATCCCGAGCACGCTGGGTAATTGTCACCCTACCTTGTCCCCAAGGGTTCTTGGCCATTTACGGGACTCCAGGCCACCCCTTGCTCTGACTCCACTTCTCCCCAGAGTTCTTGAGCGAGGCCCGTTCTCACTGCCTGCACCCCCACTGGATAGCTCACCCATCCGTCACTGCCCCAGAGTTCAAGCCCGAGACCGTGGTGTGTAGCCGCTCTACCGCAGGTTTGGTGGAAACAGAGTCTCAGCCACCACAGCAGACAGTGTGATTCCTGCAGGTGCTTAGCCTCGCTGTTCCAAGGTTCCACCCACATCCCCCCTCACAGGGAACTCCCCACAGGCACTGTTTGACGCCTGTCATTGGCCTTCTCTACCTTACTGCAGCCTCCTCCTGTGACCTCTCTGCTCCTTTCTACAGCCTCTTCCCCCACCCCCACCCCCAGGGCTTGGCCACACCGCAGCTGGGGTGCTGGGGTTGTCGGAACAGACCAGCTCGTTCTGTTAGGGTTAGGGTTAGACTCTCTCTTTCCTGACCAGATCCTGCGGCCGCATCTCTCTCAACCGAAAGGCCCCACACAGTCTTTTTCTAACCAATCGGACCATCTAGCCCTACATGTGAATTTTGCTAAGCCCTAGAAGTCAGAAGTTGAGCAGGCCGTGTTTGCTTTAAATAGAAATTATATTTTCTTCTCACCACATTCTTTTAATATATGGAGAAAATGTCTCTGGAATTGTCAGCGATAACGTCTACCAGCGCATGTAGGTTCTTTAATGACGGCTTTTCCCCGGCAGAACACGCTACCATCCCATTCTGCGAAGGTGCTAGCGAGCAGCACAGCCTGTTGCCACCCTGCGTGGCCCTGACGACTTAGCGCATCTGGACTCGGGTGGCCGCCGGGGGCTCCCGGAGAAGCTATAGGATGATGAGGCTTTAACGAAAGTAGCTTTTTTTTTTTTTCCTTTTTAAGGAAAGAGTGTGATGTCGCGCCTATCGATTGGGCGGGCCCAGCCAGCGTTAGGAGGTGACCTTGAAAGCAGGTGCTAAGAGGTGAGGGCGTGGCAGGCAGGGGCTGGCTGGGCGCTGGGGGCTGCTCTTCTCCACCTGCTCTGTGAGAAGGCGATGCTTTCCAGGAGCCTGGGCCTGGAGGAAGGCCCTCACCGTTCCAGCGTGTGCACATCTTGTGCTGTGTTCCAGGCCTGGCTGGTTAGGAGACGCCTCCGCAGCCCAGCACTTCCAAGGAAGCTCTGCTCCTGCGGAGCCGGCCGCAGCCCAGGCCCGGAGCTGAGCCCCTTCGTGAGCTCTCTCGTTGGGCCTTGCACCAGCCCTTCCAGGGAGCCACCCTTGGTGTAACGCCCACTTTTACCGATGGAGACACAGGCAGGATGGGTCGCTTGTCAAAGGCCACACAAACAGTACATGATAGCCCTGAGATTTGAAGACGCCTCCAGGTATGCACTGTGTTGGTTTCAAAGCCTCTCCCCACTTGGGAGAACGTCTTCTGTGCAACCCCTGGTGACAGATTCATGATGGACTGTGAGGGTTTATGATGCCCCACTGCGTCTGTTTGTGTTCAAACCTGGCCATGTTTACAGTTTGGTTTTTAGATACGCTCGACTTTAGGAGGAGAGATATTAAGAGAAGGAAAGTTGCCCCGGGAAAGCGATAGTGGGGCAGACAGTCTACACCCACACCACGCGAAGCAGGTGGCCTCGTTCTTCTCCTAAAGCATCTGCCTTTCTCCTCTGAGCTGCGCTTATCTTAATTTATACATAGTATTTATTTGCTTTTTAATTTTTTTCTCTGCTCCCCACTAGATTGCAGGTTCTACACGGACAGGGAACGGGACTGTTTTTCCTTCACTAAGTCTACAGCTTCTGGGTGGGAGTGGCGTATAAACAACATGGAATAATTCTGGTCGAATGAATACGCAGATTAATTTAAAAGTCACATTAAAATCCATGTATCTCTCTCTGTCTTTAAAGATGCATCTTCGTAGTCTTAGGAGTTTGCTTAGGCCCGCGGTGTGGCTTCGCTTCTGGCGAAACCGGTCAGCGCCATCAGGATTGTCCAAGATGCTTCTCGTATTCTTTCTTAAAATCATTTGAAGCAAAAAGTATATGTAGTCACTGAACTTGAGAAATTTTTTTCCATTTATATTTAGTTCTTTAGATTATTACTGAAGAGTTTTACTAAGTTTTAATTTTTACAAGTGAGGCTTCCTTTAGATTTAGTTACAGGATGTAATTTTTGTTTCAAGAAACTCTGCAAAGAAAATAAATCTATACCAACTACCAATCAAGCCTTAAGCCTTTCTCTGTGCCCGGCTTTCCCAAGCAGAATCTAGTTGTATAAACTTGTTTAAGGAAGCGGAAGAAACGTGCTCTCTGATGGGAAATTAAAAAAGTCATAAAAAGGAATAAAATATTTAGCATCAGGAGACTTTGAAGAACTGATGTGTTTGTAAATGGCAATATGAGGTCAAATGTCATATGACATAGGCTGTGGACACTTGTGACCCTCATCACGGACAGTGTATTTCCTCCCAGAAGCAATGTCCAAATGTGTTAGTTGGACTCATTCGTGGCAAGTGACAGAAACTCAACTGAAGTCCAAAGACATTAGTTGGTTCATGACATTGAAAATCCTAGCTCTGCACAGCTGGATCTAGGGGTCAAGGACTATACTAGGTCCTCTCTCTCTCTCTCTCTCCCACCTACCCCCAGGCTGCTGCCGGCTTGGCTCCGTTCTTCACGAAGCTCCTTCCCCAGGGCTTGCACAAGCCCACGCAGCTCCAGACTCCCCTGGGTGGCCTGTAGGGCTTTGATGCCAGAAGGAGACAGACAAAAGCAAGGAGTGGCCTCAGCATCGTGCATCAGCTCTCAGGGAAGCCTTTCACCCACTGGCTTCTGAAATGTGCCTATGTCTGCACCACAGCTGGGGCTGGGGTGGGGCTGACTCGGGTCCCATGCCCCTCTGTGGCGGGGGAGACAGAATCCTTATAGAAAGGGACGATGGAAAAACAAAGGGACACTCAGGTGAGGGCCCAAGGATGCAGAGCAGGTGCAGCAAACCGTCACCTGCTGCACCCTGTTCAGGCGAATAGAAAAGAAAATGGGAGAAGGCATCTAGATACTGAGCCTGTTATGTAGAAAGTGCTCAGACACTGTTTTGAATTGCAAAGTAGGAGAAATAAGAGTATACCTTAAGAACATGCCTGCATTTTTAAGTACCTGGTAAGATTTTATTGCATATTTCAAATGTTATTCAAATAACTTGGATACAAATTTATTCCATTCTCTACACTGTTGAAAACACCTAATGGTTTATTTTCTTCTTATGAGCTCCTAAAGTATTTAGTAAATATATTCTAATTCGTTGTCCTGTTTTAGTTAAGTGTCTGTGATCCATATTGATTTATTAAAACCTAGCCTCGTGACTCTAGTCTTGTCTCTGACTTTCAATTTTTCTCTTCATAAGTTTTCATTTGCTTATTCATAATAAATCAATCAGTCAATATTTACTGAGTAGTAACTATTACCAGGTATTATTGGAGGGGTTCTGAAGGAATTCAAAGATGAAACATACAAACTTGTAATTTAACAGAGGATCAATAATTAAACCACTTAAAGGGCAGTGATTAGTAAAAAAATGGCCAATATGACATTATCAATATTGGGGAAGGGAGAACAAAACCCAGAAGCTTCATACACAAGAGACCCAACAGAAAATTCAGATTCAGAGAAAACAACTTCACTGTAGCTTAGGTTTAGCCAAGATTACGCATGACCCAAGAGATGTGCAAGGCAAGTTGTGTGGTGCAATGAAACGTTCTGTTCAAGTGGTTGTCACCAATCATTGAAATACTGTGATGACAAAATGCCTGGTGAAAAAAGTGCAGACGACGAGAACGCACAACACCGTATTTGTAGAGTTCATAGGTTAAGCAAACATGTGCGTGTATGCCATCCTATTCTTAGCTCTAGCGACCCATGAAGAAATTGGCCAGGAAATGTCCTCGCTGTTACAGCCTCCATGGGGCATCTGGGCAGAGTTCCAGGGAGCGAGACAGGGACGGGGCAGTGCGCGGAGAGAAGAGGGCACACGCGAGGATGCACGACGGTGCTGCCTCCCCTGCGGCACCGGAGGCTTGACGCTGCCAGGACCTTTCACGTGCGCACGGGAAGCATCTCAGAGCAGTCCTTCGGGGGACCGAGGAGGAGGTTTTTCTTCATTGGTTTCTGGCCCCCACTGGTCAACGGTGGCCCCGAGAGTGTGACCTCCCCCATTCTCCTGGGGGTGCTTGCGTGGGCACCAAGAAGCTTCTCTTGGGCAACCTGAGACTGAAGGAGATGCTGTTTCCAAGGACAGCCCAAGGTCGTCAAGACCTGCGCATCACCGGAGGGTGCAGGGGTGGCCGGAGGAGGACCGAGAAGAGGTGGGTGTGGGCAGGAAGGATGCGTGGCCCGAGGTCCACTGACAGGGGACTGAAAGGGGGCCAGACACCAGTCCCCCGGACTATCTAGAGGCCTTGCCTACACAACACGCAGCCGAGCTCTGCTGACAGGGAAATAATTGCCATAAAATCACAGGATCTGCCCGTTTGGGTGCCGCACATGCCAGCGGGCAGCTTAATGCCGATTAATGTTGCACTGGCTGTATTCCCTTGAACGATGTGTGCACAGACGAAATTAACATAGTAAGCACAAACATTAGCCAATAACCTGTACAGAACTGATTTCACTATAACCTAAGATCCCAAATTCCTGGGCAAAGAGCAGATATTCCATGTTTTAGTAAACCGAGGAAAACATTTTTGGTGGCTGTTGTAGTTGGTAAAACTTTGTACAATCTTCAAAAGTATAAGGTGCTTGCAAAAGAACCCAAACAAATGCAGCTACTGAGAAACATCTGAGTAACACACCTGTCTCAGGAGTTGGGATGCACTGGTTTCCACCGGTCCAGTTGCACTGAGCAGATACGCTGTCTTCTAGGGCTCAGACGAGGATGGAGCCTGAGGGGAGTGAGACCCTTCCCTCGGGCGCAAAATTTAAGGAGGCTCTAAAAAAATTCAGCAATCAAGATTTACTTTAATAAATACTTTAATGCAATATCAAGGAATCTAAATGCATGCCAAAAAATCCACCAGGAATCAATTATCAAAATTTTTCCTGAAGCTCACTGTATAGGGATTAAAAATAATAACAATAAAATTTAAACAAGATTTTCTAAATCCAGAAAGAGTATCATTGATGTTTCCTCTTGCCTCAGGCTCCGGTAGGGGTTGACCGAGCACAGTTGTCGATTAACTTGCATTCATTTTGATTTTTAAAAATATTATGTATCAATTATTGCATTTTTGGGCACCCCCTGAAATTGTCTGCTCAAGGTCAGTGCCTCCCTCTCTTCACCCTGATCCAGCCCAGCTGGGATTAATAATACCAGGAAATTTCTGGATCAGCAGTGGATGCGCTGCTGGCTGGGCACAGGATATCACAGGGTTTATCTCAGATTAATCTCGGTATTCATGTTGTTTGTTGTTTCGTTTTCAACATGCTCTACCTATGAATAGAAACTTTGCTTTTCAAAATCCCATCCAGGTTCAGCCCCTCAACCAACAAGGGTGTTGTGATTCTACCGCCAAGATAAGCAACGGCACGGAGGTCCCAGGTGGCGGAGGGGTGGCGAGTGGAGCACTGTCTGTCCATCCCACGGGGCCACCTTCTGTCCGTCAGGAGGTGGCGGTGGAGAGGTAGTCCTGGACCATGCACGCCCCTTGGCCGATGTCCTGCAAGGTGGCCGACGGTCTTCCTTGAGCTCTGGGCACAAGACCGGGGGAGGCCGGTGGCCAGGGCAGCAAACGGTTAAAAGCACCTCTCCAATGGAGAGGGGACGCCGGGAGTGACGTCCGTCTGGGGGAAGCCAGACGAAGCCCTGCGAGTGGGCGTGATTGAAAAATGAGGATTCCTCGGATGAGAGATGGGCGCTTAGCAAAGGGCAGCCTGGCTCTCGGCCGGCGTGTCTCCCTCATGAGGGATGGGGCCATCTTTCACCCCCCGCCTGCGAGGGTGTGCGAGCACCGGGCCTGGCTCCCCGGCTCACCCCGGCAATGAATTTGCTGCTTCTTAATGTAAAACCGGCCTTTTCCGGTCATTGTGCCATTTTATTTACGGCCTGTCTTTGGGGAGCTCTTGATCAATAGATTTAGTCCCACAGTATATTTCTTCCTTTCAGTTGTTCTTGGTTATATTTTTAAATTACACGGCTGCTAATGATTGTGCTGCTTGTCCTTGAGTGAACCTGGCTTTGGCTGCCAGGCAGCCGGGTCTTAAAGGCATCGTGGCTGCAGATTAATATCGGCTTCCCAGACGGGCCGGTTTCTGGGGTTGGCTTCTGCTGGGAGATGAGGGGCTGGCAGCCACTGGAAGGGGAGGTGGGGGGTGTGGAGGGTGCAGCGTCGCCAGGATTGGCCCCCACTCTGGGCTCCTCCGTCTCTGTCTTTGGACTCAGAGTTGCACTTGCACAGTTGGAATTACTGAGGCCCAGATACACAAGAGTGGGCTTCTGCCCATCTGCCTACTCCCCTTCTGCTGTGTCCTCTGACATTGTCAGGACGGACTCACAGGAATCTGCAGCACCACATCCCACGGGGCTGCCGGGCCCAGGTGAGGCCGGAGAACGTCACCTTGCAAGAGGCAAGCGGGAGCCCGGTGCGGGGGACATTCCTGTAACAACTGCTTATTGGTCCCGAGGGGCCACAGCCGGGGGTCATGATTCCTGCTTAATTTGAGCACAGACGACCGAGGGGCAGCGACAGTATAGACACTGATTTGTGTGATTCAATTAAATTATTGTTTGCATTTTCATGCAAATGAAGATAAGTTCCTTTGGCACGTGAAATGTGCGTTTAATAAAAGCTGTGGCTTTGGGGCTGCGAACAGAATGTGTTAACTTGGGTTGCTGGGGGTGATGCCGGAGCCTCGTGTTTCCAAGAGCTTCGCCGACGGGAGCCTAGAAATTCCCAGTGATTCAGTAATTCATGGGCGAGGTATTCTCACACCTCCCCTTCATTCTCCTCTCAGTATTCCACAGAGCAGCCTTATCTCCACCTATCAATTACGGCGGTATTAATTTATCTCCCTGCATCTCTCTCCCTGCGCTTGGAGGTGGGGACAAGCTCACTTAAAAAATATATATATATTTTCCCCCCTTGCTGGAGGCTTTTGTGAAACAAGGCTAATATTCGGCACTTGGGATTCAAGCCGCTGAATTTCACAAAGTTTGGATGTATTAATGAACAAAAATAAGAGTGCAGAGAAACTGGAAAATTAGCAGCCAGCACTAGCATGCAAACAGGAAACGGTCTGATTACCGGCACGGGTGCAAAATTAGTAAAAGAATTCGAAATTGTCTCATGCTCAGAGATTCTATTGTTTTCAAAGAATAATTCCATCTATTTTAACATTTTCGAGTGTAATTCCATCGGTAACCACTCTTCCTTTGATTGTGAGTGATGTTAATTGAAAGGTGTGGCTTAGCGTCTGTTTTGGCAGTTAGACTTATATCTTTTGTTTGAGAACTCAAAGTGCTGGCTTTCCTGGCCAGCCTCCCTCCGTGTTTCTGTTTGGTGATGTGATGACAGACTTACAGTGTGTTTCCTTGTGTGTATGGTAACAGATGTTTATGTGAATAACAGACTTTTTTATGAAGGCACACACTTTATAGCCAAATACTAATTAAAAATAATTGCATGTAAGCATTTTTGTTTATTCCCTGTTGTGCATCTTTAATCATTTGAAATCACCTGCAGTTGAAAATTGAGGCAAAGATTTGATCCTGCAATTATAAGAGGCCATCTGACTATATATTAGGTAGAAATAGCAACATATTTGAGAAAAAAAAATTAAAATGAGCCGAGTGCCAGGTCATTCTGAAGTCTCTTGTATATTGGGTCAAAATACTAATACATTACTTTGTTAAGCTAATAGGATTTTAAGGCATCATTCAGCCACCAAAACAACTGCTTCATGAATAATATCCTATACCTGACACATTTTGTGCACTAACAAGCTCATTACAAGTGGGTTTTAATTAGAGGCGTAACAGATGGTTCCCAATAAATATGGGCAGCGGCGACTCCTTGGCTTTTTTTTTTTTTTCCTTTTAAAGACAAAAATTGCAGGTAATTGAGAGACTCAGAACCTTAGTTTGGGTTTAATAGTATGTGTTCAATTAAAACAAAGTGCCAAGTGCCAGGAATGTGACTCAGGTAGTTGAATACCGAAAAAGAAAGAAAGAAAAAAACAAACAAAACCAAAAAACACAGGGTAAAAAATGCCTTTCCTGTTGAGAAGTGAGCTTCCAGTCTCCGTGGCGGGGATAAGCCACGTGCAGCCCCGACTCACCACAGCTTTCTTCTCGGGGCTTTGTTTTTAAGCGGCGCCTGTCAAGGCGTTATGAGGAATTAATAAGACATTGCAGAGTGTTCCTGAACTCCGGCACCGAACGTTCTCAGCACTGTGACATTTAGCAAACATATTTAAGCATAAAATAAAGGGATGCTTCTAAAAGCCACCGGTGCCTCTCTGCACACGCGTTTTAATACTATTTGGGGACACGGGAGGGAAGAGCAAGCAGATAAGCCGGACAATAAGTTCCACTCTGAGAGTTTTCATTTTAAATGGACCAGACTTGACATTTGTGTTACGGGTGGAGTAAGGAATTTGGTGGATTCTTGCATATGAAGAAGGCTTATGGTTTGAGGCACAATTTACATTTTTTTAAAAAAATTATTTGCTGTAGAGAAAAGCCTTATCTAAAAGAAAAACTCCAACACACAAAAATCAGAGAAGTTTAGAAATAAATGTATAACAATTTGGAGAAAGCATCATTTCATCAATTTTTCTTTTAAATATACTTTTTTTTTTTTAAGGGAAGAGGCATTGAGAACCAACTCCCAGTTCCTAATGAGTGCTGGTGGCTTTGTGGCTTTCTACCTCCTGAATATACGGTTTTCAGAATGATGGCATCTCCTCCCCCGGAAGCAGGTGCTCATCACCTCAGACCGACGAAGGGTTGTTTAAGGGAAATAAAGAGATTGCGGTTTTCAGGGAGGCTCCTCCGCAATTTCAGAATTAGCAATGTAGATGATCGGGCATGCTTTTATATTCCAGAGGCGGTTTCCCACCAGCCCCATCCACCATTTCTCTGCCTCGTTTTCGAGCGGCATCTCTTCTGCACGCACGGCGGAGGCGCGTTTCATGCTATGCCACTGCCTGAAACAAGGCCACTTCAGGTATAAAATATTCCACCTGTATTCCCGGGGGCAAGCAGCTGACATGCGGCAACTCTTCAGACGCGGAGCCACCAGGCCGGCAGACGTGGAGAGAGCGCACATCTGCAGCGCCCAGCGCCACAGCCTGAAATAGCATTAGCCAGAGTGTGAGGGTTTTAATTTCATTAAGAATTTTTTTGACAGCATGACACCCCAGAGTCTTGTTCCAGTTGTTTCTTATCATTTAAGGAGGGGAGGGGACTCAGGAGGTGGGAAATAAATCCCTAGGCTGGACTCGTAAATTTCGGTTTTAAAGGTAAGGAGCGCCACTTGGTATTCATGCACTCACGGCACGCTCGCTCGCAAATTCCGCGGACATCCGTGGGAACGCCCAGCAGGTCGGGCAGGGCCGGACACCGCCCTACGGTTGGGACGTGGGCACGGAGGGCGTGCTGCCCGGAGACGCCCGGTTCATGCGTGTCACTGGGGTGGCGTGTTGATTCAGATGCATAGGAAGACAGGGGATGTGTCATTCCGTGTGACTTCAGAGTGAAAATGACCCGGGCTTCCGTTCATCAGATGGAATGGAGACGCGCTCGCTCATCAGTATGCAAGGGGGTGACATTAGATCTGGCAGAACCAGCCGAGTTCTGATCCGTGTGCTCCCCGTGCTCCCTGTGCTAGAGGTGGCGAGGGTGCATTTCGGCCGCCAAACGCCTCCCACTTTCAGATCGTGCCCCTGCCCCCGCCCCGACCGCTTGGGGTTGTTGACAGAGGCCGCAACGCCAGCGCCTGACAGTTAACGCCCAGTCCTTACAGCTGAGACAGGCTGCCCTGCCTCCAGTGACCAGGAGGCCAGCAAAATAGCGCGAGTTATTTCCTACTCTCGAGATCCCAGAATCACAATGCCCCTAGGACCTGCAGTTGTCAAGGCCCCTAGGGCTCGGGGCTGTCACCCTTCATGCTTAACTAGTTCATGAGGACTGCAGTGAAGATTAATAGATGCCACGGCTTGCATTGTCATCCGTGCAGAGACGAAACCCAGCCACACATGTGACAAGGCGAACGGCCTGGTGACTAAAGAGCACTGGAGTGGAATTCGGGAGGCCCCGGACCTTTCCGGGCGTTAACCTTGGAAAATCATTTATTTCTGTTCAGCACAGCCCTGTCCTCCACTCTGCCCTGCTGTCTAATGTGGGGCTATCGTGCTAGGTTTTCCAGTCGCTTACGGAAAGCATGCACGTCGAAAACAAATGAATCAGAGAGTGACTGGAGAGTTCTTCTCTCTCCCTTTGCGAGGAGGCTTTGGTGTTTTTCTTACCTGGCCAGTCCTACGTTTCGTGGTGCCGGGGATGGGCTCTCGAAATGAGCCCAAGGCTTTGGACATGTTAGGTTTTGCAACTAAGTCCAGACACAGTGTCTACACCAGGAGCGCACCTGCTGACCACATTTCCTTCCAACTCGGGGACGACGCTCCGAATACAGCCGGCCGCTCAGGCCCGTGGGGCTCGTCCTGCAGAGCGGCAGCTGGGCGGGAGCAACTCTCCGGGCAGCGAGGCGGGGTGGGGCAGGTGGGTCTTTGCAGACAACCTTGTACAAAGGATGTTTCTGGTTTTTCGAATTTCCACTTGATTTTTGTGAGATTTCCCTTTGTTTCCCCATCATGCAGAGCCGAGCTCCGTCTAATTTATCCGTCCTAGCGGCCAACTGAAAAGGAGGCGCCAACAAACCCCTGAGTTTAGAAAGGGACACAGGGTTACATCTGAGCAGAAATTTGAAAAATGAAGGCCGAGTGGTTCATTTCATCAAGAAGTCAGCCTGGGCTATTGTCCTGCGCCCAGGCCCCGTGGCGCGGCCCAGGCGATGAGGACAGAATGGGGTCCTGCCTGGAGCAGCCTGTTCGCCGCGATTGCACAACTGTGCTTGTGGCCCACACTGATGCCACGTGACTTTATTTGCCTTCTACGTATTGAAATGTGCTTTGATCCGTGTAGGTCCACGTGTGCACCAACAACAAAGCTACACAGGCCGGGCGCGGTGACTCACGCCTGTAATCCTGGCACTCTGGGAGGCCGAGGCGGGCGGATCGCTCAAGGTCAGGAGTTCGAAACCAGCCTGAGCAAGATCGAGACCCCGTCTCTACTATAAATAGAAAGAAATTAATTGACCAACTAAAAATATATACAGAAAAAATTAGCTGGGCATGGTGGCGCATGCCTGTAGTCCCAGCTACTCTGGAGGCTGAGGCAGTAGGATCGCTTGAGCCCAGGAGATTGAGGTTGCTGTGAGCTAGGCTGACGCCACGGCACTCTAGCCCAGGCAGCAGAGTGAGACTCTGTCTCAAAATAACAAACAAACAAAAAAAACAAAACAACAAAAAAAACAAAGCTACATAATATTCCAAGTACAGAAACAAATAGGGAGTCAGTCTATTTAAGGTCTGCCTCATTCATATTCATTCACTCACTCATTCATTCATTCATTCATACTGGAAACGGAAGCCTTTCCACAAAAACCAGGTGGGGTGTGGGGATCTCTCAGGCGCTGCCTGAGTGCCACTCCCTGCTCAAACCTGAGCGGAGCGCCCGTTTCTCCTGCCAACTCATCCAAGAGGGGGCTGCTTCACTTCAATTAAGCTTGAATTAATTCTTGCTGGTTTCCTCTACAAAACATCCAGGTTTTAATTGTTTCACCTAATTACTGGACTGTGACCCAGATTTAAGACCTGACACAGGTGACAGGAAACGATGGGTTTCCTTTGATTGTGTTCAGTTATTGTTTCAAGAGCGTTTTGGAGCAGAATATTCCTCCTTTCTGTTACTACTTATTTGTGCATCTGACCTTCCAGACTCAAGCTGGATGAAATTTCCCTAAATAAACATGGAATCTCCAAATGCCTATGCCTTACATTGAGGATCAAATTCGACTGTAATTGTCCTCAAAGCCAGTCTGCAATACTGTTGATCAAATGAGAAAAATCTGCGCTTAGATCCACAACTTTTCTATCTACCCAAATTGTGCAGGGGGCTTAAAGAATAGCGACCTGCAAATTCTACAGATGCTAATTATAGTACTCATTTCTAGCTACATATTTGCATGCAAATATCAGCCTGTATAAATTTGGCATTGAAAGCACCCCAAGGCTCTAGCCTGGCAGATGGGTATTGGATCACAATGAAACTTAACAGTACCTGGGGGCTTTGGGGCCAAACAGAGCCTCTGAGCAACAGGAGAGCATCCGTCTTCCCTCTTCTGAGATGACAGTGTGGGCTTTATACATTGTTCTGGCCAGAAAATATTTAAGAGGGTTTGGAAAAACACTTTGGGCCGATAGCCAATTTCCCTTAACGTTCTGCAGACAGTCTGTAGATCTTGGAAAGTAGGACATCTTTAAATCACTTTATTTTGCTTTATTTTAAGTTGAGGAGTATCGGCTAAGCTGGGGGGATAGCCCAGCCCACTCCACGGCTTCTCGGGGACTCTAGCGGGAGGCGGGAGGCAGGTGCGGAGGGAGGGCGGCGTAAACCCTGGGATCAATTTCCCATCTTTTTTTCCACGAGGAGCATCGCAAAGCTTTCCGGGCCTTATCCTTTCTTACTTTGCAGAAGAAAAACACTCATCCAGAATATAAGGTGAAATTAGTGCTTCTCAAAGACGGAGGGGTTTTCGAGAGCCCGTGGACGGGGTGGGGGCGCTGGCTGGGGCCTGGCCGGTAGGTGGCACTCGGCATTCCGCCGCAGAGAACGCGGGTCTGGGGATGCCGCGCAAGGCGAGTCTTTCCTTGAGCAACAGAAGCAGACAAGTGCATAGATGCAATTAAAATCAAATGACAAGGTATTCGAAAGAAAAATAGGAGCAAAGGAAGGTGTTTGGAAGAGAAGATCCCTCCTCCCCACCCATGAGAAAAGGCATTCGGAGTCAGGGGCAGCAGACGCAGGTCTCACACAAGAGCATTGTCACAAGGAGAGCCGTGTTTTCTGCGGCTGTGATGTATGCACTCACATTTCTGGAAAGATTTCAATATCTCCCCCCATATAAACGGGCTTCAGGGGTCCCCTGAACCATGAACTCAGTCTGTCTGGGCTTCCAAATTGTCATCCTATAAGGTAGAAAAATGAACTTAGGAAAATGATACCCACCAGATTTATAGATGTCCAAGGAAATATATTACTCAGCGGCTTTGATTCTGTATTATTTCCTTGAAAACTTCCTTGCCTTGAACTTGGTAAAGCAAACATCTCTGCTTTTCCCAAAGTCTTAGGTAAATGAATAAAACTGGGCAAAATATCAAGTATGTGTATTTTAATTTGTCATAGTTTCCAGAGAAATTTAGCAAAAAGTGCTAAATCCCCGCCTGGCTCGGGG
Organism: Cheirogaleus medius; assembly: GCA_008086735.1. Classification (NCBI taxonomy): domain Eukaryota; kingdom Metazoa; phylum Chordata; class Mammalia; order Primates; family Cheirogaleidae; genus Cheirogaleus; species Cheirogaleus medius. The sequence continues at coordinate 1,611,237 of VBSM01003144.1, forward strand.
AGCCCTGCAGGATCCCAGACCCGCCCACCTCTCCGTAGTCATCCTCATGCCTCATCTTCCTCCTCCCTGATCCTTGCTAAGCTCACTTCTGCTCCGGCACCTCTGTGCCCTGCTGGCCTGTTCCTGGGGTCTCTTCCTCCCGCCCCCCTTCCTGCCGCGCCAGCCGAGCGGACGCCATTGCCTGTTCCAGTTTCAGATGGAGTGTCCCGGCATCCCCACATGCAGTGAGGCCCGAGTCTCTGCTGTCCCGGCCTGTGGCCACCTCCTTTCTGTCATCCGCACAGTGGCCGGAATGGCCGTCTCCATCGGTGTCTTCCTTGACCCAAATCCCCAAGAGGCAGGACCCGGGCTTGGTAGATATTCAGCCAATAGTTGCTGAAAGAAAGGAGGGGACATCCCAGCACCCCCGGCTGGTAAGCCGAGACCTAGGCTCAGGGTTTACTGTTGTGTGTTCGGCTCACTTTAAAGCTGTTTGAAGATTTCGGTTGAGTAAAATATCCAGAAACCTCCGTCGAGCAGTTTTCTGGTTAAGAGAGCAATTTCTAAGAAGCTAGAGCTTTCTCCTTACCCCCATCCCGTCCCACGCCCCACCCCAACAGCCCGTGCTTCTCGCGTTCCGAAGTCCCGGGGGCTCCCCCAAACCCGCTCCGCGTGTGGTGATGTTCAACACGGGGAAGGTACTTTGGTGTTGCTCGTTTTGCAGACAAGGAAACCGAGGCCGGGAGAGACGACGTGAGCTGAGTTCCAGGTCGCCCAGCCAGGGAGAGGGAAGCTGAGGTTCAGGCTGTACCGTGGGCGCCGGGTGCCCCCTCTCCGAAGGAAGGAGCACAGAGCGACTTCTGCAGCCTTGAATAATTGTGCCAGAGGCCAGCGGGGAGCCGCGGCCGGCCGTTGTCCCCGCCTGCTTTCACATCCCATGCATAATGATCTCGCCTTCCCAGCTCTCCAGGCCGGCCAGCAGCGTCACGCTGGAAGGAACCGGGGAGGGCTCGTGGAAGCCGTGGCACGATGACAACAGAAGTGATGGCTGACAGCCTGACACGGCGGTGGAGACAAGACGCGCAGGCAGTCTCGGGATTGCGCACCAGAGTCCCAAAATAGCTAAGTCCTGCATCGTTAAGAAACTTCCAATTTCTCTAGGCCCTCTCCTTCAGAAGCCAAAAACAGTGGGTGATTTAAAAACATTGTTTTTCTTTTAAAGGCAGAAGTTACAGTCCTATGGCAAATTAATTTCTCCGTCACCGGCGAAGGACATAGCACAACCGGAGCCTGCCAAGTGTGCCAGACGGAAGTCTCCACCTCGGGGCTTCATCCAGGCACGCCACTGTGCAATCAAGTGTCAGCTGCCTGTCCCCGCGCGAAGGGACTGATGGCTTCTCATAGTTCTCCTTCCCCAAAGTCTCATTCTGTACGTTTCTGTGCCTGTTCCACACTTGGCCGTGCTATAAAGCCTGTGCGTCACCTTTACTTTTTGTCTTGCCGGGAAGTGTATTTTTAGCCTTTTTAATTAAAAAATAAATAAAATAACATTTTATTCACGCCCAGGTTGTCAAGAGATATTCCAGAAGCACAAAACACGGAGTGGGATACGGAACCGCCCAAGGGTTGAATTCTTGAGAGTTTTCAAGGGACACCGCTAATTCTCTTTCAAAGGCCAGAAAAAGTTTTTTTAATTTTTTTTTTTAAGATATGCTATAATTAAAGTGAGTTTCAGATACTGACAGATTTTTATTCAGTTTTCGCTCGTCACATTTATCCGCGAGTTGGGAAGTTTCCATTCATTATAGCGCACTTCAAAGTAGATGGTGGACGGCTGCATTTCCCCTCCTGGGTGAGTTGGCGTTGGGAACTCAGCTACCTTGGGTACCGGGTGTCGTCTTTGAGTGCAGGGGCATTTCACATAATCTTTTAATTTGTATTTTAAAAAGGCAAAGCAGCGCTTTCAAAAACTCTGAAACTAGCCCCGTCGCTTTGGAGGACAGGAGCCAAGGCAGAGCCGGGGACGGCTGGCTGTCCTGGGAAAGAGTCGATGCCAGTCCTCTCTCTGTGCTCTTCTGCAGGATGGCCTTTACCCCTTTCTTTGGAAAACCAATACCTGGAACCCATGGTCTTGGGAAAACACGCTGTCACTTCAGTAAATATCGTCATTTGTAAAGCTATAAACATTTATGTGAAATCAGGCTATGAAAAAAAATTGAAGCACCATTCAGCTTTCAGTGAGCTCCTGGTGCTTGTCTTCCCAGGATCCATTCCCTCCTTTTCCTTCTCCGATGGTCCCAATTTCCCTGGGGTCCCTGTAGCACAGGAAAGGGAACTCCAACCAACCCTGGCTTTAGGAGTAGAATATGAAACCAAGCAGTCACTGAGTACAACCTGGGGCCACAGCTATAGGTTTCGAGGCAGCCAGGTGACCTATGCAGTCTCATCAGAGGGACACTCACAATACTTGCTGGGCATTCTGGGCCATGGACAGTATGTTGTGAAGATGAGAGGCCTGGATCCTTGGCAGCCATTTTGCTGCCACGAGGCAAGCCAGCCAGGGGCAGGAGGAGACTAACCAAGGAGATAGGGCTGGAAGAATGATCAAAAGACCAAGCCAGATCACTGGATTAAGCTTACCCCAAGGCCTGCCTGACTTTGGTCTTCTAGGTGTGTAAGATAAGAATACTCTCTTCTTCCAGTTGGAGTTGAGTTGGGTTTCTGTTTTGTAACATTAAGGGTCCTGACTGCAGTTATATAAACTCATTTTCCTCGCATGCCACAAGAGAGAAGCTCCCCTCAACCTGTCCTGTCTCTTTGGCTGTTTGTAGTGCAGGAGATAGACGACTTTCTCTAATTCTGTGTCCTCCTTGCAGTTTGGTCTGGTTGACAGAATTCCCCAAAGTTTTGATCTGAGACAATGGGCAGGGTCCGGCGGGCTGAGCTCCAGCTGGGACCAACACCAGCCCCTCACCCTTGCTACCTCTTCACTTCCAGCAAATGCAGTCTTTGCATTTATGCCCAATTTTCTAATGCGATGTCTTTCTCTTATTGATCCGAGGATAACCTTTATATAGTAAAGACTCTAATACTTCTTAACATCTGCTACAAAGCGTCTGTCCTCATTTGTTGTTCATTAATTTTATTTGTTCATGGGAGTTTCTTTTTCTGTACGGAGTCTTTACTTTTTTACATATCTCAAATGAATAATCTTCTTTTAAAGAAAGACAAGAGAGAGATGTGTGAATTTATGCAGTTCAACAATGGTCAAACAAAATATTAGCATTGATGACTTTTTAATTTTGTAAAATAAAAAATGTGAAGAGAAGTACAAAGAAGAATGTAAGCAATGCCAAGAAATAAGATTTTAACATATTTGCTCCAAGTTTTTAGAAACATAATAAAATAAAAAAGTAAAGATAGGGTTGATCTCTCTGTTACCCACACTTGGCTGATGCACCTCCCTCCAGCTGCGTAAAGACCATAGTGAATTTTGAATGTTCCTATGAAGGCATAAAAGAATATTTTCCTAGAGATGTAGATGACTATAAAAAGTATCTGGAATTGCTTGGTTTGCATTTAATTCATAAATGGTATCCTAGTTTTATTCGGCAGCTTGTTATTTAAACTCAGCATTGTTTAGAGATGTATTCATGTTATTATCTAAATAAATATACACTTTATTTTGAAAACTGGTGTATTGATGGATATTTAGGTTTTTCCCAGTTGTGGCATTGCAAATAATGATGTGATGAGCTTTCGTGCACCTCTTTACAAGTTTTTCCAGGCATATGCTTGCATGTGAAATTTCTGGGTTGTCGGACGCATGCATTCTTGGTTCTTTTAGGTTCTGATAACTTTGTTTTTCAGAGAGGTAGGTGATAGCCTGTTTCCCAAATCCCTGCCAACATTTGATACTGTCAGACTTACATTTTTGCCAATGTGGTGGGTGTATCGTTTCTCACTTTGGTTTTAATTTCCATTTCCCACAGTATTAATGTGAGTGAGCAACTTTTCCTGTGTTTAATTGACTCTTTGATTTTCCTTCTTGCTAAAGAGCCTCTTTAAGTATTTCGCACATTTGTCTATTGAATTGTTTGTCTTTTTCTTACTGATTTGTAGGCCTGGCTCTGAATCGCTTTGTCTGTTAAATCTACCAAACTTTGTCTTCTTGGTTTCTGGATTTACAGAGCCTTTTCCCATCCCCATAATATACAAATACCTGTCCGATTAATAATTACATTGTAAAATATTTAAATCTTTTAAGCAAAAGGAATATAATGTAATGAATGGTGTAAGGAATGTATCTGAATGCTTTTTGTTCACATAAACAGCCAATTTTCTGGGGTAGCGTTTATCAGAGTATATTTTTTCCATGGATATGAAATGTCACTTTATAATATTATACAAATAAGCATATGACATTTGTGTATTTCTGAATTCTTGTCCATTGATATATTTGATTCTCCTGGGACTATATTACGGCATGTCAATAACCGCAGCTCTAGAGTGTATTTTGACACCTGATCAGATGAGTATTCCCTTATTATTGTTGTTTCTACATGGGTCTTACCTGGTCTTATTCTTTTAATCCTCCAATGACGTTAAGGGTCTGGCTTCCCTTGCATCCACTGAGGATGGGATTGCATATTGTATTTCTCCGGTCATTGATGCATTTCATTATATTGAAAACACAAGAAGAGTTATTATATTCTTTTTATATTTTGGTGCTAAGGACACGAAATAACGTGGAGAAGTGAGCTATGGTGGGGGCAGAATTCATTTGCTGCCTTTGTCTCCTGGTTCAGCACCCCCCGACCCCCACCCCAACAACCCAAGGGGCGAGCAGAGCGCGAGGGGGAAGGACCGGCTTGTGGGTGATTGTTTTGTGTTTGCTCGTTTCAGTGTTTCTCAGGAATGACAGGGAAGACAAGATCTGATCATTTCTACCATGACTTTAGTTCCTTCGAACTTGAGCAACCGTTTCCATTAAGGATGCGGGATGTGTTTACCAGCCGCCTCACCTTGTGAATGCGGTTATTTCCGAAGTCGCGTTTCCTCTGAGTTAGGACTTTGTTTCACGGTGTTAGGTCCCCGAGGCCCGCTGCAGTCCCCACCTGGCTCCTCCCTGTCCCTGCCCCACCAGAGCAGTTCCCTCCAACAGGCTCTCTGGTCCTCCAGCTCCGTCCTTTGTGAACCGCCAGCTCCCCTGCAGATTCCCTGTCACCTTCCAGCAATTTCTCTGTGGATGGTCCATCGGAATGCATCTGCCTTGGGACAAACCCACCCTACAGCTGCTTTTGCGTCAAGGGGGCTCACATATCATTCTGGCCTGTCTGGAAAAGCTGCCTCCCCAGGCCTCTGCAAATAGCAGTTCTCTCCCTGTCCTCCCTCCTGCCCGTGGCTATGCTCAAACATCCCCCGGCTGACAAGTCTGACTTTCGAGGAAATTACTGGGCTTAGCCTGAGCGGTGGGGGCCAGACGGCATCAGGTGATTAACTCGTGTTTGAGGGACCCAGCATGCAGGTCCTGTGTGATCGTGAACTCGGAGGGCTCCCGCTCCTCTCCCTGATCAGCAGACCCCGTGGTGAGTCTGGTGATGCCCGGGATCCTCCGGAAGGGAAATATGCGTGTCTGTATATAAATGCACATATGTGTTTACACGCATGCAGCACTGTGGATTTCGTCTCCAGGGTCCTGAAAATCAGGAAAAATCCCAGGCCAAGAACCTGGATGTGGAGGGAACTTGACCGGAAGGTGCCTCGCCCTCTCGAGCTCCGAGGAGCTGCGTTTCCAATAAGGAAGCGTTTTGGAGGATGGTCCTAAGCCCTCAGGTGAGAATTTTATATGCAGCATCCACATTGACCTCATCCTCAGTTTACAATCTGAAACAGATTCTGCAGGGTCCTGCGTCCAAGATCTACTGTAGGAAGTGAGCGGGGCTGCCTGGCACCTACCTTCACCCGTCTAACCACTGTGCCCTCGGCCTCCCTCCAGGTGTGCGGCCCGTGCTCTGGCACCGTGCGGGGTCATTCTTTACCGTCGCCATTGTAGCTGCATTGAGTCTTCCAGGCCTTTCCGGCGACCCCTCCCCTCTGACCTTGACTGAAAGGCCTCTGGGGGAGGAGGGGCAGCCTGAGGAGCTCCCCCTGGCTTGTCACTTTTCGACCCTCGTCCTCTGCAGGTGCCACCAAGACTAGTGGGGACACCTGCAAGGCTGGCCAACGTCGAGTCTGAAGAACACAAGTTAAGGATGCCTGATACGAACTAATCAGCACATTGTGGGGAATAACTTCACATTCTGACTTCTGACTTTGTTAGACACTTGTTTACTTTTTTTGGCATTGTGTTCTATTTAAATGGAAATGTTCTTTGGAAACTCACCGTGGCAGATATTTTGTTTTTGTCCTGGGGCTTTGCTGTGTTTTTTTATCAACTTCCTTTTCCCCCCTCACCGCAGAGTTCTAGGAATGACGGCAGCCATGGCCTTCAATTGCAAGTTGTCCAAGGAAGGGCACAGGAACAAACTGCAAACTGTAGCCAACCTTTGTTTTGATTTAACTTTTAACTGTGGTCTTCCAGGTATCTGCTGAAACATCACCATCTTGCAACAGGGAAATGGCCAAGTCCCTTCAGGTCACGTGCTAAGTCACTCTTGGTATTTACTCTTCTCTCCTAATTAGTTTTGGAGGAAGAGTGAAGGGCTTTTCTTTAGTATAATGATGTCTTTTCTCATTTTTCTAGGCTGTGGAGAGTGCGTGTTTTGCAGGGTCTGCCTTTAACAGAGGAGACGTTGTGGCATGTGCTCCCCAAAGTCTTTCTGTTGCTGCCTCTACCATGGGGACGGCAAAAGCTAAACACCCACTCTCCCTGCTTCCCTTGCAGCTAGAGTGGCCACGTGACCAAGTTCTAGCCAATAAGACACAAGCAGGTGTTTGCTGGGACTTCTGGAACCTTTTGTTTGTCTCGTATAAGTGGATAAATATGCCTGGTACCACCTTCACCTCTTTCTTTCTCTTTCGTCACAGAAGATGGCTGGAGCTGAAGCAGCTATTTTGTGACCATGAGGGACATGCAGAGAGGATCTTAGTAATTCTGGTCCTGGCAGGCTTGAGCTGCTTCACTACGGCTGACCACTGCCTCCCTCCAGAGTACTTGTTATGTGAGGGGGGAAAGATCCTATTGCTTTAAGCTGCTTTTTATTTTTTTTAATTGTGGCTTTCAACAAAACTTTCATAAACAGTATGTAAATTAAACGGCCTTCAGAGAAATGCAACCAGCCGACCACACTCTTGTTGTTGTTTTATTATTTTCCCTGATTTACTTATAACTCATACCTCCCCTCTTCCCTAAAAGGAATTGATGAAGCCTTCGGGAGAAAATAAAAAATCAAAGCCCAAACCAAATAGATAATTAGGTGGATTTAAACAACAGCAGTAACACAGTGCATGATCAGACTCCAGAAGGAAAAAGCTAAGATTTGATCCTCCAAGGACCTGAGAGACGCCGGTCACTGCCCCTGAGCCTGAAGTTTCGTCAGAGTTTCCTTGTTGGCCTCACAGTGGTGCTTCTGGAACCACTGTCTGAGCCTGGCCTTGAGACAGCCACACGGAGCGAATCTCGCCTTTAGCTCTAGGAGCACGGCATGAATAGGTGAGATGCTCTCACCGTTCCACGTGCCAGCCTAACCCTAACCCTAACCCTCCGGGAAGCCTCTCTGGATTCTCCCGGACACAAGGCACCGGTCTGTCTTCCATAACCCCACGGCCCCCAGAGATGGCGCCGGCATCGCCGCCGCGGACCTGTGAGTGCGTGGAAGCACAGCAGCGCCCCGCCTAGCCGTGCTCCGCGGGGCCTTGTTGAGTGCGTGCGGGAATCACGGGATGCCCTTAACTGGAGCTCGGCCCGGCCGCCGCCCATCTGCCATCTACCTCCTCACCTTCCCTCGCCTGTCCTGAGACTACGACCTGGGCGCTGCCTGGCCTCTGACCCCCCTGGGACAGCTCCACCCTCCCCCACCTGGCTGGGATTCCTGCTGCCTCCCTCCTGAGAGGGCACTCGTCTGGCCGGGGCCCACCTCTCCCCCTCCGCTGGCCCAGCTGCCCTCTGCTCCAGGCTCGGCATTCGGCCCCGGGCTGGGACCCAGTGCAGAGAGGGCCTGTGTCGGCCCCGCCGGCCCTGTGGGGACAGCTCCAGCACCACAGGCAGGGGTGTCTGCAGCAAGCTGCAAAGGCAGCCCAGAAACCATGCTTGCTTCATCCCACATCCTGCTATCTCCTCCTGGGTTTGGTGGTCTGGGGGACGGCAGACCCCGCTCCAAGCCCCGCAGGGCACCGTGAGGAGACCAGCCTCCCCGACAGAGGACAAGCAGATGGGCCAATGCACTAGCAGAAATTGGACTTAAAAGGTAACTTAATATTTAGTCCATTTTTTTAGAAAAAACGGCTGTGGGAGGAGTAGAAAGACGGCCACGGATCAATGACAAGAGGGCCACGGATCAATGACAAGGGTCACTGCAAACAGAAGTCCCAGTGTGTCTGTCTTCCCCTTTGCCAGGGTGTGTGCAGGGTACGGGCAGTGGCACCAGGGCCTCCTCTTCTTCCCCTCTTCCTCCCGCCACCATCCGCCCTCTCTGAAGCTCCCTGTCCCTTCCCCATCCCTCCCCCTGCGGTGGCGGCCCTCAGAGCTGGCCCACCCACACCCTTCTCGGGGACCGACTCTCGGCAGTCACCCTCCCCGCGGCCCGAAGACCGGTTCTCCTAATGGAGCGTTTCATAGCAGCAAAGCGGTTGTCGATAAGCCCTTCGGGTCGAGCAGAGCTCGCGAGTCAAAGGAAATCCGCGCTAGTCATTGAGCACTGAATGGCTTGTTTCAAACTCAAGTGCGAGGCTGGCTCGGGAGAGGGTTATTATTACTGTTATTAAGTCTTCCTGTACTTCCTATTGAACATCTTATTAGCAATTTGTGTAAGCATCTGCTCGCGGTTGCAACTCCCGATACTGCGCTGTTGACTCCAATTTTATACATGTGTAAGAAGTGAGTAAATTAAGCGGTGTGAACCCTGCCAGGGCCCTGACCCTGCCAGCCCGGCGTGCCGGCCCCGGCTGCTGCGCGGCGTAGTGATGGCCGCTGGTCCTGTGGCATTATTCACAACGACTTCAGATAAATGAGCGATAAACTCGGGGTTACGCCGCCTTTATTACAGAGCTGATACGATAGCTAACCAGTGTCCAAGCATATGTCATTACATAAATTATGGACCCGAGTTTGATGGGAATTCCCAAAGAGGCCGGTTCTGAGCATCGTCTGGTATGAGGCCACAGGCTGAGCTCTGAATTCTGAAAACAACAGCCCTTTTTGCTCTCATAATTTCTGTAAATTACTAATAGATATCTTTAAAAGCCCAGGGAATATGCTTTAATCCACGAACAGACTTGCTTTGTGGTAAGCGATCAACGCTTTTCTCTTTCAAAGACTTTTTTTTCCATCCTCTGTGTTCTGCATCCATTTAGCAAGAAGGTTTTCTCATTCCTTAAGCTGGTGTGTGAAGAATAATAAAGACGGGAAACGACTGGTCAATTACAGATCGGAGAGGAGGCATTAACGTGCCAACTTAGGTGTTCTCCAAAGCTAATCTGGAGCCTGGAGCCAGGCCTTTGACGGTGAGGACCGGGACTTACTGCTTGTGCCTTCTCAGGGTGGACGCAGGCCCGCACGGGAGAAGCCCTTCGTAAACATCTGCTGGATGGATGAATGAATGAATGAATGAATGACTTTATCCTGGAAAAGATGCTTTCAGTTAGAGAACTTCAGCCTGAGAATTTACACTGTCAGGGAGGCCAGACAGGGTAGTGCAGAGAGGCGAGCGGATCCAGTTTGAATCTGTCTCGTCCACGTGCTGGCTCAGATCTTGGAGCAAGTTATTCGAGCTCTTTGACCCTCACTTTCTCTATCTGCAAAATGAGAAAAAATAATGCTCATCTGCACTGATGGTGAGGATTTCATGAGATACCGGGACGCTTTGACATCATTGCCACCATTTATAACACGCAATAAGCGTTGACAACCGAGAGCTAATGTTACTATTGGCGCCATCGCTGTGAGAATTTTAGCCTTGAAATGATTATCTAGGAGGCCGTTGCATGAATTGGGTCGGGGTGAATTGTATCTCCTATTCAAAGTTCCCGCCGCTAGACATTTTTAGTATAAGATTTACCAAATTTCTGGAATAATCGTAGCTTCCTTCTTTTGCACTCTGAGATGGTGTGGCCTGAGATGACCCTGACTAGGACGGGCCCTTCCTGCAAAGGCCCACGACCCCTGCCAAACAAGGTTGTCCTCAGCAGCTGCAGGTGGGAGATGCGGGGTGAAGAGCCCTGGCCACATGCTCCGGGGCCTGGCAATGCCACGGCCCCGGCCGTGTGGCCCTGAGCCAGTCTCTCTGTGTGCTGACCCTCTGCAGAGTAGTGTGGGGACAGGTAACCCCTGCGGTGTCTCTCAGCTCCGTGCATTCTAAATATTTAAACAGAGACTGAGCATTGCCTGCCTCTCCATTGCACATGTGACTTTTAGAATCATACGTTTGTTTCCAAAGGATTCGAAAAGGACCAAGCCGACATTTCACCAGAAGGCGAGAATGCGGGTGAATTGACGTAAGAAATGTAGAAGGCAGGGAGTACCGAAGATTGGAAGGGGACAAAGTGCTGGAGTCACAGGGCAGAGCCCAGCGAAGAGACAAATAAAGTGGGGCACCTTAAAAAGGTTTTGATTGAATTTGAGAAATCAAGCCAGGTGGGAGAAAAGACTCAACCGCATTAAGTTCAAGGGAAGGAGGAAAAAGAATGAAGGGAATTTGTCACCTCCTAAGATGGCGGTGACAAGAGGAAGGAGATTAAACGGTGTGAGTTTGGCTCAAGACGCGCAATGTTTTCTCTGCCTGGCAGAGGGGGAGAATCCGTCCTAACAATGGTGCAAATAGCTGCAGGTTGGCACGGCCTGCCTGCTACTTATTCGAGGGCTTGCGAGATGGGTTTTAATGACAATTTAGAGTTAGACATTTATTGCTTTTTAAAAATTTCATTAGGGAAAAACTTAAGACAATTCACTGATATTCTTTGTGTGTGTCAGTTTCCTTCTGCGTGGCGGGTGTCAGCCAAGAGTGCTAATTAAAGACCGAGATGCTGGGAGCCGGCTCAGCACACACTTGTCTCATCCTGGGCACCCAAGGCTGGATATACGCCATCAAGTCAGCCTGTGATTTTAAGAGCATGAATGTATGTCGATATTCCAGATGAACAGTCTGAAAGATATCCTAAGTTAATTAGTTTACTAAATATATTTTTTTGGGAATGACTTGTTAAAACACTCAAATATAGTTTTTGGAACTCTAGAGATTCATTAATATCCAAGTAGTAAGATGATAAAAACAATAAAGGATAGCGGTGGAGAAAGATTATGGCTTTAAATGAAGCCAGCGGAGAAAATTAGATCTTAGAATAATCAGCACCATCAACGGCAGTTTAACCAGGTTTAACCATTCCTGAAGCACTAGGCAGCCTCAAATATTAAAATATCAAAGTGCCACGATTTCTTATGTCTGGGCCTTACACGATGCAAATGCTCCTATTTGTTTAATTATGCTATTAAAAGGAATCGAACAAGAAGTCGACCCACGTTTAGGTTGAGAATCAGTGTGACAAATCAGTATTTGTATTTTATAAATATTGTGTGTCATTGTAATATGATTTTTACAATTTCAATATGCTAGACCACATGGTGTGGTCCCTGGGATCAGAATTATGTTGTTTAGATTATACTGTGGGGTCTGGTTCCAGCTTTCGAGTTGGCCACAGCATCTATACTTAGGAGAGACTTTCCTGAATAGCTCCCTGCTGCAGGGAACAGTTGGTTTGTGTTTATTTGTGGGCTGAGGCTAAGCACAGATAATTGTATTCCCCAAAGGTATTTTTCTCAAATTTTGATAAAGTCAAAATAGAAATTGAACTGGAATTCTGTAGCCTATGGCATTTATAGTAGTTTTTGCTAACACAAATGTTATGATATTTTAAAAATGAAGAAAATTGGCCTTCCTCCCAGAACGGCGATGCTGGGAGAAATTGGCAGGTCTGTTGACGCATACATATATAAAATAACAAGTAAAACGGCAATCTCTGTCTTTCTCTCGCACACACATAAACATTCATGCACGCACACACAAACAGGCTTTGCTGTGAAGCCCTCAGCGGTAGAAAAGTACTCTCCTCCTTCTGAAATCCCTCAAGTTCAATTTGACGGAATTTCTTAAGCCATAGCCAAAGCCAAGTCTGGAATTTACAAGTGCCAAGTTGAAATACCTCCACCAAATGGTCACAGAGGCCTACGGTTGCTGATTTCTTTTCTGAATGTGCCAAGGTGTGTGCGTGCATGATTGTACATGTGTGGATGGTGCTTTTGTATTTTTAGTAATCCCCCAAACTTGCTTTTCTGGTTCTTGATGCTAAGTTCACGAGCCCTAATTACCGTGAAAATTCATACTGACTGGACACATAATTTCAATGATTCAGGTATACTTGAAATTTACCAGGAGTGTGGGTAACCACGGGAAGTGATAGATACGTTAATTAGCTTGATCGGTTCACAATGTATACGTATATCAAAGCATCACCATGTATACTGTAAGTATATGCAATTTCTTTTTATTTCAGCATATTATGGGGGTACAAATATTAAGGTTACATATATTGCCCATGGGTATATACAATTTTTATTTGTCAATTATACCTCAAAAAAATATCCCTGGGAAGAAAAATAAAATAAAATTCTGGTCAAACCCTTTTAGGCTAATTGTCTATAAAGACTGAGCAAATCATGCTCCTTCATTCATTCATTTATCATATTAGCACGTAGTACCTGCTGTATGGCAGGCTCCTTGCTAGGGCTGGTGAGGGAACTTGCATGGCCCTGCTTTCTGGGAACTCCCCACCTGGTGAAAGGATGCACCAAAGAGTCAGGTTTCAGCAAGCACTGGGAACAAAACACTGGAGGCAGTGAGAGTAAGGAAGGAATGTGATCTGGAATCTTCCATGGAGGGCTTCCCGGAGGAAGTGGCAGTTGAGCAAAGAGCTAAAACTGGGCCAAGAGAGAACGCCACACCCTCCTGGCCAGGGAACCACATTTTCAGCCGTTCAAGGAGAGAAGAGCAAGGGCCTGCACAGAAAGCAGGCCAGTGTGACCACGCACAAGACCCTCGGGATGGCAGCTGGGTAGAGGAATATCCATGGAGAGATGGCAGAAATGATACAACACTGAGTCCCGGGGTCTCCAAAGGGGCAGCAAGGGGGTGACAAAATAACCCACCTGGTGTCTTTTATACACTGCATATTCAGCAAGCCTTCCTTGTTCTCATGTTAACCCAGCCGCTAGAGAAGCAGAGCCCTGCGTACAAACAAGCTCTCTGGGCGCCTCGGCCTCTCTCCTTGCCTCTCACCCTCCCTCCCTCTTCTCCTTTCCCCTCGGCCCCTGTGATGTGCCTGGACTTGTGGGATGGGCAAGTCTGGATTTCTTTCCTCAAGGGGTGCTCTTTCCAGCCCCCCAAAATGAGGGAGTCATGGGCTCAGGATTAGGATATCAAGACCGATAACTTCAATTATCCGTCACCATTGTTGACTGGGTGACGGACCCCAGAGGAGAGGGGAGGCGTGGAGATTGGGAAGGGGCAGGAGGGAGAGACAGAGAGGGAGGAAGAGAGGACCAAGGCAGGGGCCTAGGGCAGCCCAGATGCGGATTCGAATCCTGGCTTTCCAATCAGGAGCCGTGTGACCTTGGCCAAGTTTCCCTGAGCCCCGGTTTTCTCGTGTGTAAAATAGAAACAACAATGGTCTGTATCTCAGACAGTGGCTGTCAGAATTGGATGACATAATGCAAGTGCACCTTGCAAGAGTTCAATAAGGGTATCGATGCATATAAAAATAGCATGATATACTGACTCGATTTTTATTATTCAGGTTAAGAAATACCGTATCATAAGTATGTTTAAAAGTAAAAATGCATACTCTCTCTCACACACAGAGAACAAAAGTAAAACTTTGCCAATGGAAAATTAAAACAACTTACAGTTGTTTTAGCAGGAATGATGTTTTAAGACATATTTTGAAACGCAGCATGTCCCAATTGTGAGAGCACTTCCTACCTGTTTCCCCTTTCAACGATAGTAACGGTGCTCATTTTCTCAAGGAGATGGATCGCTTTTTCATTGAGATATCGCGTAGAAACAGTAAAATATGATGAAAACTTGCGTTCTTAACGCTGGATAGGTCACATAGCACCCTGGAACTTTGGAGAAGCCCTGGTGACACGCACAACTGAGGAGGGGGCCGGGTGGCCTCCCTCGGACAGCCGTGGCTGCCGATACCTGCGTCCCTCCCCCGCCCTGCGGTGCGTCCCTGCCATAAACAGGCATCGCGTGTGAGCACAATGTGGGAAATGGAGTCTTGGGAAAATAACATTTGAATATTTGTTTCTGCGTTTACATGCTCCATTGATGAATGAAATAGTAAATATTTAAAGCCCGAAACTCTTTTCATTTCTCCTTCAAAGACCCGCTCCGAGCCTATCTGGCCGACACGGCACTGCGGCTACCCGAGTCATTAATCACTCTTTGTTTGGGCCAGGTTTTATTGTTCGGAATTGTCCCACTCCTGCTCCGGATGGGAGAACACCGAGGCGTTGAGTCTTTGTTCAATACACTGGTCCCCTGGACACACCTGGGGGCTGGGGGGCCGGGGCAAAGGGCGGCGGCATCTTGACTTTGTTGTGTGTCTGAGCACGATCCGGAAGTCACGTATATCTTTCGAAATATGAAAGGTAAAGTGTAAACATATCGTCTGTAATTATGTGGCTTGACAAATACCTCGTTGCCATTTTTTGAGCTACCACCATAGGAATGATCACCTCTTAGAAGCTCTGCCTAATTAATTTTAAAACACAAATCAAAACTGAACCACAAACATTTTATAGGTGACCAATTATTTCTGAAGATTTATTTATGTGCCGAACGGGGTAAGAGATCGATACAATTATGCGATGTGCAGAAATAAAAGAATTACCAGAAGCTCTTGGTTTCTGCAACTTAATTCGCAACTTGGAATTATATAGTTAAACTTGGGTCCTAGGAGGCCCAACAACACAATCCATCATTAGGAAATATTTAGGAACATTATTGGAGAGCTGTGATAATGTATGGCTTTGTAGCTATGTTAATGTGATTTAGGAATAAAAAATAATAACTTTCACCCCCAAATCATATAACATAAAATATCTTCTGTCAACCTATGATTTGTAGGTAGCATCCTGTGTGTATATATATATATATGTATCAGCAGTTCTTTATAAGATGCATACATTTTTATTTTGTTTACCAGTATGCAAGGTACTAAAAAGGGTTTTATTTGAAGCGCACACTCCAGATTTACAATATTACATTCGAGTGTATACATTTTCTAGCAACAACAAAAAGAAAACCCTCCCCTGTATCCACACCAGTGACAAATCTGCCAGGAAGTGACTAGTTGATATGCCTTTTTATTACCGCAGCTGCCTTGTTTTTTCTACTCAAAATAAAAGAAAATCACACGATCCTTAAAATAATAGCTGGCAGCAGGTAGTTACTGGGAAATGCATGTCCCCAACTCTTCACTTTGTAGCATCCATCCGGATGGCAGATGAGAGGCTGGGATCTGCGGGTCGGTGACAAATACATGGGTAATAGCATTCAGCTTGCCTAACTGTAAAAGTGAATTCACTAGTCCTCTTTGTTCCATTGTAGACCTGACATGTCAGATGAGAAGGGGCCTTGGATAACCCGCCGAAACAACAGCACAAATAAACGCCAGACACCGGGGCCGCTTGATGTCGAATTACAAACACGGCCCCCCTCGCGGATTCAGATGGAGCCCGTGCGTAAAAGCCTCCAGTCGCTGCTGCGTTAGGTGAAGGGGGACCGTGCACCCCACGGCCCCCGGCGGGGCGGGGCTGGTGGGAACAAAGTGCCTCTCCGCGGCCCAACGGGCTGCTCCTTTTCCTTGGGCGAGGTGGGAGCCGGGGCTCTGCAGACAGGACGGCGATATTTAACATTCATTGGTTTTCTTATAAAAGTTCTCTGATTGTCTAATGTGACAGACTCTGGCGCTGGAGACACTGCCACTAACACTGCCTCCTGCAGCCCTGCCGGATGCAAGCGGGAGGCAGTTCTTGGGAGAAAAAGAGTCAAACGCAGGCACCCCGTGGCGTCTCTTTCTTTACATATTCCCTTTGCATGCACGCAGAGCCACCCCGCTCAGAAGATGGCAATTGGGATGAGAGGGCCATGTTTATTGGCT
>VBSM01003144.1:1627602-1648181 GCA_008086735.1 Cheirogaleus medius
TAAGATCCAAAGAAAGACTTACCGTGGCACTTATTGCATCTGCACCTCATGATGACACAGATCCCTACAATTAATTGCAAGCTTGCTCGAGTTAGGGTGCATCCTGTTTTATGGGATGCATAGGGCTGCTCAGAAGATAGACTCTAAAAACACCGTTCTGTCTTAAAAATACAGAAAATCACGCTTTTATGATTTTTTGACATCTGGTACCAAGCCAGGATATTTACCACCTCGCTCCGGGATGGTTAAGCTGGAATTTTATTTTTTGTACAGATGCGAAGGGGTGCGAGCGGTAGGGAAATGAGTCACGCAGACTTGCCCTTGAGCCCAGGTGCCGTTCTGTGTCCAGGTGGGGTCCCCCACTTTGCGGACAGACAGTCCCCTCTGCCTTGCTCGTCTGCCCTGTGCTGCCGTCCACAGCATCTTCTGCACTACCTACACACCAGGGCGAAACAGACCTTAAACTGAGGGTTTGAATGACATGTGGTGTCGGGATTAGCCGACCGGCAGGGCTCCGAGAGGTTACTGGTAGCTATTCTGTCTCTCAGGCTGTCGGTTTTAATCATAGCCTGCATATTGAAAGCATGCTGCATGTTTAAGATGCATACTCTATTCTTAGCCCACAATTTAAAGTTCCTCCCAATAAGAAATTACTAAATGATATCTCAAGAATGGAAAAACAAGCCCCACATGTACTCACCAGCAAATTGGTATCAACGGATCAACACCTAAGTGGACATACAGGAATAACATTTGTCGGGTGTTGGGCAGGTGGGAGGGGGGTGGAGGGGATGGGTATATACAAACATAATGAGTGAGATGTGCAACGTTTGGGGGATGGTCACGCTTGAAGCTCTGCCTCGAGGGGGGGCGTGGGCAATATACGTAACCGTGATATTTGTACCCCCATAATATGCTGAAATAAAAAAAAAGTACTAAATGACTGTAAATAACTCTATGTTGATCTGAAGTCCTTAAAAAGCACAGCTGAAAGCTGTGGATGGTGATTTGCAGATGAGCAATGATCTCCGGTGATGTGCTAGGGTTTCTGATCTTTCCAAAAGAGTACGCATCAGGTTTACACGTGAGTGTCTAACGTCTGCAAAAATCTAACAATTTTCTTAGTGTGCTTAATGGTACGTCCCAGTGTTTCTAGCCCAGTGGAAGCTTTCAGTGTCCCAGCGACATCCTTATTTAGCAAACAGACTCTTCAATCAGAAAACTAAATTTAGGTCTTTGCAAGGAGGTTACAAATACTAATTTTTCTGTTGCCAATATTGATGATTAAATCACCCTGATTTGCATCATCTGAGCTAATCACGGGATGATTTATTTACCTGCTATGTTTACATGAAGTAGATAGCAACAATTAAGTTTATTTTAACTGTAGTTATTAGAAATACAGTAAATGGTGATAGATGCCAGAAGCAAATAAACATATTAGCAGGAAATGTTTAAATGATCTGAGCAACCCTATGAGCCGGCATAGCAGGTGGTGATATCCTGTTTTTAAATTACATTTCAGCAAGTGAACATAATAAATCCTCCTGTGTTATACATTTCGCTGGTAGCGACTTACACGCACATTATTCTGTTTGACCTCATTCCTGCTAATCACCATCCCGGTTTTAATAGCTGCCACAGTGAGTGAAACAGTTAATGCGGTATTTCTTGCCGAAAGAGTGCCTGTCAGGCTATTGATGACAAATTAAAATTAATAAAGAAGATCTGTGTTGAATTTGAGGGAACGGAATAACTACGGCGCCCACGTGACAGCCACGGCCTCTGGGGCGCTCGGCGAAGAATAATGTTTTTGGTGTACGTGCATTGTCTTGAAAGGAACGCTAAAACTGCCAAACCTCTGCCTGGAAGACTTCCTGAAATAGGAGCTGTACCCTTTCAGCCCTCATCACACGTAATTTATCCCTGGGAGAGTTATTTCCCGCTCTGCACACCTTAGCTCTGTGCTGTAATAATAGCATGTTTCCAAGGCTCTACGATTTTATTTACCTCGGTAAGAACCTTTACAAGAACAATCACACACACATAGGAGCCCAGGAAACAGCGTCAATAAGTAAAAGTTCCTCACGGCATTTCTGCCTAAAACATCTGCCTCCGTTTCCAGGGGGTTCGGGCGTTTTGTGGGGGAGCCGCCGCCGCAGCCCGTTCAGCAGGCTGGGGCAGCTCTCCCCGTCCGCACGGAAAATGAGGTCTGATCACAGAGTGTTCATCTTTTCAGTGGTGCCGCACGGAGAAAGCCAAAGTCTCCCAAAGATTAGACTAAACGTACTGAGAAAAGTTCCCGCAGTTTCAGGTGCGTTCCCCGTCCGCTCGTAAGAAGGGTGCTCCGTGGAAGAGCAAGACGGATTCTGCTGGGACAGGCGGCGCCATCTGGGAGGGTCCTCTGGATGTGGCGGTCATCGAGTCTGGGGAGATGGTGCTGTGGCAGCCCCACATGGACGGCCGCGGGTATCCCCAAATCCGAGGACATGATTTTGGCTGGACCCAGGAGACACCACGGAGACCGAGTTCTCTCTTCCCCAACAGAGGCCGTCCCCGGAGGCCAGCGTTGAAGTCGTGGGGAGGGCGGCGGCTCAGTCACCGCTAAAGGTTCTGGCTGCCCTGGAAAGAGGAAGCAGGACGGGCAGCTCCCAGACTCCTTCTGGAAATCTAGGGGAAGCCCAGCCATCACCCCAGTCCATGAAATGAGGCGTCATAGAGCCCCGGCCCTGTGGGGGTCAGGGACCCTCCGTCCAGACCCCGACCTCAGGCCTGTCCTGGCCACGGTGGATCCCAAATTTCTCATGTGTGTCCTGTCTCTAAGTTGCAGGCTCCGGTGTGGTAGAGGAATACAGAATAGTGGGGAGAGGTCTTGTCTTGGGGCTCAGAGCCCTGGGACAATGAGCTGAACCTTGGAGACCCCTTCTTGGCCAGCAGCCCATCTCCACTCCAGCCCTGTCTGCACCCTGGCCCTGTCTCCTGGCCCATCCCCCAGGTGTGAGGTCGGTGCCTCCCCCGCTGTGTGTGTCCAGGTGCATCTGGAGGCTCAGTGTACCACCCCACCCCCGGCATCCTCGCTGGGTGCCCGAGCCACGGAGATGCCGCCACCTCCCTGAGCTGAAATCATTTTGGGTAGAGATAATCCAAGATTTAATGATTCATTACAGGGTGTATACATTTGCCTCATTTGGGCGGACTTGTTGTCTATTCTTTTCTTTTTCTTCCAACAGCAGGGTCTGGACCACTCCTTGCTTGAATATGACTGACTGGGCACTGAGTCTAACTGAATGACGCATTTTAGATTTAGAATATATCAACAAGGAAAAATAAAATTCGGAATTTAGATATTCGAGTGAGAGTCTCTTACCAGATTTCTATGTCCTCATCTCACTTCTCTGAAAGTGCTTATAGGGCTTAATTAGCAACTGACATTGCATATTATAACCTGATGCAGGCCAAGAACCTTCTACGGTTTGCCCAAACATTTAATGATAATGCAATATGTTTTATGCATGGTGGTTGTGTCTTCCCTCTGTTGAATAAATGGCCATCCATTTAACAGGTACACAAAATGATGCTGTACATTCATCTCAGTCCTGAAATGTGGAATTGTTTTAATATAGGATTAAGAGGGTTGACACCTTGAATAATTGAGCGGAGGTCCTTTGCAATTCATAGGGTTGACATATACTAGTCAAATTGCTCTGTCT
This sequence comes from Cheirogaleus medius, assembly GCA_008086735.1. NCBI lineage: Eukaryota > Metazoa > Chordata > Mammalia > Primates > Cheirogaleidae > Cheirogaleus > Cheirogaleus medius. The sequence goes on from VBSM01003144.1 coordinate 1,631,313, forward strand.
CCGAGTTGTAAAATAAAAATACAGAAAATGAGGAATTAATTCAATTAAACATTTTCCCACCCACATTTTACCTTTCCTCACTGCTCTGGGGAATAATTTATGAAATGTATATCACCAGAAGACTTATTTTTGCCATTATTTTTAACTTAATGAGTATACCTTGCACATCAGAGGGAAAGAACAAAGGTTAAATTTTACATTAACAGCACATTGCAACATGGTATGCAAATATCTATATGCAAATATAAAGCCCCTGGAAGATAAATGTGTTATATTTTTAACCAGTTAACTATGACTGTGAAGTATTGTGTGAGATATTCAGTGGTTTCATTTTTATATCTTTCTTGTAAATAATGCATAAAGTATGTAGATGGTGTCAAAATATGATTAAGCTATTAGCTTTATAGTTTTCATAGTTAAGAATGTGTTCAGCATGGAGCCCCTAATAACTCATTTCTAAAGGCAGCAACCATTATGAAATATTTCTTGTTCAAGTGAACATTATCATGTGACATAATGATTTTGCTTAAAACCAAGTTAAATGAGGAGTAAAATTAAACAATATTGCATGAATTGTGTTTGACTAATTTTGTGTCACATTATATTAGCCAAGCTTTCAGAATATGTGTTAATGACAAATAGTGTAAGCCCCCAACATACTTTATATGTCTGTACAACCACCCTTAAGTCATTAGCTTTTTAAAGGTTCATTTTGTTTGCAGTTTTTGTAGCCAGTGGCTTTTCCTGATTATTTTTGCCCATAAAGGTAGACACAATTTGGAAATAAATTTTACATACATCATGGGGACTTAATTTCAGTAAAAAAAAAAAAAGCATGGGTTTTATAAGAAAACAAAAACAAATCATTTGGAAACTTGAGAAAACCAGGGATATAAGTGGTGTCTCTAAATTAGACAGCGTGACGACTTTTAAAAATAGGAACCACCATCTCAAAAGGACTATTCTGGCAGGTGGTAGTAGGCTTTTCCCAATAAAATTTGGGGAGGAGACAAATGATCATCCACTTTGCAACCCATGGCAACCTCCGCCCAGGACAAGGGCATCTTTAAGACATTTTTACGAGGCTGACCTCTTTGGGACACAATGGCTGAGGTGGCCTGAGTTCGTTACTGGTAGCTTGTCTGTGATTTGGCCTGCAGGGCACCTGTCTTACCTGGAGAGGCTGGGGATGGAGTCGTTGTGGCAAGTCTGACACGGCAGGAGCGGGGCGGCCGTCACCGGAACAGCGGAAGGGAGCGTGCTTAATGTTTACACTTGCCGCTGGAAGGAGAGCCTGACCTTTACCCAGAGCACAGGCGACCTCCGTGTAGTTATAACGATGATCTTTGCTGATCATATAAAGGGATTTAAAGTGCTGGGAAACACCATGTATGGAGTAATAAAACTGACCGAGTATGAAACAAACATCATGTAGGTATCGATGCTATTTCCCCAAATGTTTGCAATCTCGCAGAGCTTTCGCTTCACGCAGGGGCGGGGAGGTGAGACGCAGGCTCCTCCAGCTGGGGTTCACTAACAGCACGGCTGGGACTAAGCGCCCCGCGGCGCCTGCACCAATCGAGCACCCAAACGCGCTCTGGCAAGATCGGAAGCTCGGGCGACATCAGCAGAACCCAATGCACATGGCCCCCGTTTCCACTGGGAAACCCCCTGGACCACCGTGGAATCTCAAAATGTTCAAAAAGTCCCAAGGAAGAACTCCACGATAGCTCAGTGGACTCTGTTGTTACTTACTGGCAAACCTCTGCTATGTTTTAAGCATTTTTTCTGAATTTAATTACGTGAAGTGTATCTGCAATTGGATGCTGGCGTTAGTTAGGAGGCAGGTGATGATCTGGACAGAAGCTGCCCCTGGGGGTGGGAGGCGTCTGGACAGGTGTGCCCCGTGACCTGCATATATAGGTATGAGAAATGTTCACAATATAGCGTTAACCAAAAAAAGCAAGTTTAAAAATGTTATGTAGAGTATGACTCACCTGTCTAAAATACATATTCATTAATACGTTTACAAATTTTGCACATAAAATCTAGGGAGATACAGACCCCCAAATGTTAATTAGGATTACTTTCGGCATTCTTTTCTTATCCATATTTTACAGCATTTTTACAAGCACAATGTGTTAATTATGTAAATAACAAAATAAATATTTAAATTAGAAGTGCCCAGAAGTTCCAGCATCAGCAAACCACGTGAATGTGTTGGCCGATGGAAGGGATTGAACATGCAAAGCTACAAATAAAGTCACGTCGAACAAAATACGAACACTACAAAACCAGTTCTTTCCTCACCCGCGTGTTCCCCTCCAGCCCGTGAGCGACTTCACTCCTTCCCTCTGTAACCCGCGACCCGCCAGAACACATGTGCAGCCTGGGCCGCCTCGGCTCCCCTGCAAACTGCTCGTCGCAGCTGCGCTCTGCCCTCCCTGCTCCCCGCCCCGGCGATGCCCCCGTCGGGGTCAGCAAAGCCCTGTCCACAGCCCTCGTCTGAGCGGGTCCTCTTGGCCTCGGGGCTGCCCTCCCCTCTGGTCTCTGGCCCTCCCCTCTGGTCTCCGGCTGTCCCCTGGTTAGGCTCCTGTTATCAATTGAACTGTGACCTTCCAAAAGGTCTGTTGACGTCCCAGCCCCTGTACCTGTGATGAAGGGGACCTCTTTTGGAAAGAGGGTCTTTGCAGATGTAGTCAAGCTAAGATGAGGTCATGCGGGGCGAGGTGGGCCCTGCCCCAGTATGGTCAGAGTCTTTGTAAGAAGAGATCGGGACGCAGAGAAGCACAGAGGGAGGGCGGCCACGTGGAAACAGAGGCAGAGACTGGGGTGATGCTGCCACAAGCCAAGGAATGCCTGGGGCTACAGAAGCTGGAAGAGACAGGGCCGGGTTCTCCCCTGAGACTTTGGATGGAGCATGGCCCGGCCAACACCTTGATCTGGGGCTTTGGGGCGCTCTTCTCGGGGGCTACCGATGGCCTGGTGCATCGCTGTGTCCCCAGGGCCTTCCCTCGGGGACCATGGCAGTGGATACTGTGGAGCCAGGGAGTGTGGCTGTGGGTGCCCTGACGGGGACTGTCACTCTTGCACTGAGGATGCATCTTTGCAAGGGGCCTTCGTTTAAAAAAAACAGTTTGTTCGAAATGGAAGTTGCACTTGTTTCTTAAAGAAAATTTGAACAAGGCAGGAAAGTACCCAGACGCGTAAACTCATCACTCGGTGGACGCCAGTGCACCGCTCTGCCCCGCCGGCTGCAGGGGCTGCGGCAGGGTCGCCGGGTCTGTGAGGCCTCCCTGAGCGCGGAGCTGAGACAGCGTCTCCGTCACCTTCCCTGCCCCTTCCCGGCGCGTACTGCCTGCAGGTGAGGGACTTGCTCTTTCTTGCCCCGGCAGAATGTAAGAGAAGAAGAGTGAGAGCGTGCTGTTGTTTAGCTTTTGTTTTGCTTTTGTTATTTATTTTTACAGTTAGAACCTAGAAGAACACCTAGACCAGTGGTTCCCAAAGTATAATCCAGGAACCCCTGGGGGCCCCAAGACCTTTCCAGGCGTGCACGAGGTCAAAACTATTTTCTTAACACCAGGTTAAAACAAGTTTCGAGACAACTCAGACATTGTTTGCCTTTTTCGCTTTCATTCTCTCGTGAGCATAGGGTGGGATTTTCCAGAGTCTACCCGAAGTGCGATATCATAACAAATCGAACGCAGAAGCAACTATGGAAACCCAGCTGTCTTCCATTAAGCGGGACATAGAGAGGTTTGAAAAAATGTAAAACGATACCACTCTGTGTATGTTCTTTGTATTAACATGTAGATGATTATTGTTTATTTTAAAAAGGAATTAATGAAGAAATATTTTTAAAGTTATCAGTTTTACTTTTTAAAATGGCAAACATCAATAGATATAACCCATAAAACAAAAGCTCTTTGTGGTTCTCACTAGTTTGTAAGAGAATAAAGGGGTCTTCATACCAAAAATCCTGAAAACTGCTGCCCTGGGCTACAGATGGCACTCAAAAAGATTTGTTACATAAAGGAATGAACGACTCAACTGAGGTTACTGTTTCAATGTCATCTTCAGTTTCCTTTATATGCATAAAAAATTTTATAATTTTGTGTTTTGCATTTTTTTATTAAACCTGTAAACTGAAGCCCGTTTCTATGCTATTAAACATTCTATAAATATCATTTTGAATGGCTGCATAATAGTCCATCTAGCTTAAGAGTTCTTGCACACTGGGGAGCATCGGAACTGTCCAGGGAGCTTTAAAAACCGTATAGACATTCTTGAGTGGGGTTTGGTCATTTTTAGGTGCGTTGCCAACTTGCCCTTCCAAAGTCACACCCGTTCGCGTTCCTGTCCACGGTACATGCATGAGAGGGCCAGGCCCGTGTTCACGGTCAGCAGCATTTTCATTTTAAAAATTATATGTCGCTCTTGTTTTGATGAACGCTGTCTTAGAATGTTTGTGGTGCTGCAGCAAACCTGAGACGGGTGAATTTATAAAGAAGAGAAGTTCTGTTTTCGCATAGTTCTGGGGCTGGGAAGGCCCAGACCTAGGCACGGGCAGATTCGGGGTCTGATGACAGGTGGCGGCTCGCTGCTTCCCAGGTGGTGCCTTGTTGCTGCGTCCTCAGATGGCCGAGGTGGACAGGAAAAAAGGGACGAACACTGAGTCCTCACCTGGCAGGAGAGAGGAAAGGGCCAGGCAGCTCTCTGAAGCACCTATAATAAGGGCATTAATGGCACCCATGAGGGTGGAGCCCTCGTGTTTTTAAAAATCTGACTTCAAACCTGTGTTATTTTCCACATTATGTAAAAAATAATATATATATAAAAATAGAAAAAAATTCCATAAAAAAGATGTAAAGATGTTAATAGTGGTAAGTTACGCCTGATTTGGGGGTATATACATATTTTTTCCCCTGAGTTTCTACAATAAGTATTTACTTTCCTGAAATCAACACAACTTAATAACAGCAAGTTTGTAAGGTCCCAGGTTTCAGGAGATTCCTGTGAGAGGCGGGCACTGCCATCTCACCTGGGAACCGGACAGGTCGTAGGTAACTGCCGCGGGAGGCTGGGGTGTGGGTGGGAGGAGAGAAGGTTCCAGGAGGAAAGAATGGTACGTGTGGAGGCTCAGCGGTGAGGCCGAGGGGTGTGCAAGGCTGGCCCGGAGGTGACACAGAAATCACACAGCAGGTTTCTGCAAGCTAGTGGCCTTGAGGCCAAACACAGCCAGTTGCTTGTTTTTGTAAATAAAGTTTTATTGACCACAGCCACACCCATTTGCTTACAGATGGCTTCTGGCTGCTTTTGCACTGTGATGGCAGAGTCGAGCTGTAGAGGCTGAAACAGCATGGCCTGAAAAGCCTAAATGTTTATAGTCTGGTCTTTTACAGGAAGAGTTTGCTGACCCTGGTCTGGAGACTCTCGGCCGTGGGGGACGCCTGGGCTGTGGTCCTGAGGGCAGTGGGGAGGAGACTGACAAGGACAGGTGGTACCTGGGGAAGATCTCGCTGGAGATGGTGGGAGCACAGATGAGAGAGGGCCAGGCCAGGCCACGGGATGACCAAGAGCTGGCATGATGTCGTGAACGAGGGGAGGAGCAGCCGCAGTCGGGAGGGAGACACAGAATGACAGGGAGGGAGATGTGGCACCTGGAATTGCCAGGACCTGGCGGTACCAGGCTGAGTGTGTGGGGTGAGGTGAGGGATGGCTCTGTGGTCACTGCCAGGGTGCTGGCCCAGGGAACGGCCATGGGACACAGGGGAGGAGGAGGTGTCCTCCGGAGGTGTGCGGTGGTGGAGATGGCTCCAGGTGGGCGTGTGGGGTCTGGGGCTCCCCGTCTCAGAGAGACATCCAGAGACAACTGGGCCTGGAGCTTTGGGGAGAGATCTAACCTGGAATTCACCAGCCCGCACATGTGATTTGCAGCCCGAGGTGAGCACAGAGCAGAGGAGGGGTCTGGGCTGGAGCTCTGGGGAGGGCCACCTCTAGGGCACACCTGGGAAAAGAGGTGTCTGCCAAGGAGGCAGAGAAAAAGGGCCAGGGAGGTGGGAAGGACACAGGGGGTGTGGACCCCAGAAATCAGGGAAAAAGGGTTGTCAAGGAAGATGCCGCATGGTCGCAGGTGCTGCAGAGGTGTCAGAGGAAGGAGGACCCCAGTGGGTGCTTTGGACCTGGCCACGAAGAGGTTGCCGCTGCCTTAGGGAGATTTGAATCTGTTGAGTCAGTAAAGTCAAAATCTGCCCTTCCCTTCATGTGAGCGTCCTCCTTTGTCACCACGGCGTCGAGCTGCAGGCTGAGGACAGTTAACCAGGCCGCAGTCAACAAGGCTCATCACGCACGAGTCCGCGGCTTCGGCACCTGTGCCTCTGACGAGTCCACCGTAAGGACATTAGCAATGACCCGGGGGGCAGCTCGCTCTGCGGGAGACAAAAGAAGGAAATTACCCGCCAGGAACAGAGTGACTGTTTTTGAATCTATACAACAGTGCTGTTCAATAGAACTTTCTGCTCTGATGGAAATGTTCTGTATTTGCTCTGTCCAATATAGTATCCACCGGCCACATGCAGCTACTGAACACTTGGAAAGTGGCTGGTACAATGGGGAACTAAATTTTGAGTTCATTAAAATTAAAATTAAATAACCATACATATGGGACTAGCGATTCTACTATACTGGACGGCACGGTTGTAGATAAATTTTTGGATGGTGAGAGTTGTTTCTTTAAAATAAAAATATATGCTATTGACTTCCAGTAATTACCTTTTAATACAGTTCCTTCCATGTGCAGAGGATGTATTCACAAGCCTGATGCTCAGATATGTTGGTGTATTAAAGCAATTATGTCTTTCTATTTGTCTAAGAGTCCATTTAGACAAACTCTTTAAGTGTGAAGGGATTTGCAAGGAGAAGGCGCAGCATATTAAATAGAGAAGTTTTGCACTTGCGTCTTCCTTGAGTTGACTTTGAAGGCCATTATAATTTTATCTGAGCACAATCCACAGCATCCCAGGATGTAATTCTGATTCGCAGTGGCCCAGGCCCCACCTCGCCGTGGTGGACGAGGTCACCATGAAGGCCTCTGGGGTCTCTAACTGCCCAGGGCCCGGTCTGGGGCTGGACAGATCGCTCTTTGGCGAAGACGAGGGCCAAGCAGGAGTATTTCGTTTTCTCGGATGCTGCTCTAACCCCGTGTCAACCTCACAAGCAGTGTGCCTGGCCCAGAGGCGGTTTGCCCCTTTCCCCATAGACCTGCTCTCCCGGCGTCCCTGGCAGCAAGCTCCTCATGAGTCCCCCAGCTTGGCTAACAGGATGAAAGACACACTTCCAAGAAATCCTTATTTTTCCATCCACAATTTCCCTGCAAAGTTGAGTGGCTAGAGGATGCATTCTGCCTCTCTCTGTGGCCTCAGAGTGGTGTGCTCACTCGCCGGGCAGGCCCGTGCACACCCCTGCATGCACACACCTGCTGTGCACAACCCTACGTGCATACACCTGCTGTGCACACCCCTGCCATGCACACGTGACTGCTCCACATCCCGGATCCCAGTGCCAAGTCCACAGAGCTCAGGAAACATAAGGAGTCCTTCTTCCACCTGGCCCCACACCTCACAGGAGGCCCAAACAGACCTGAACTAGGACCCCTGACTCTCTGGGGTCCTTGTGAGCCCACCTTGTGTCAGTGTTCATATGTCACTGCAGAAGTAGAAAGGTGTCTGCTTAGGGCAGGTCCACAGTGAGGCAGGTGAGGCGCCCGGGCACTGAGCCCCTCCTGGGATCTTGAGCCCCAGGCCCCTAACTTGCCTTTTCCTGGTCCCATCCTGTGTTTGAGGTTGCCCTAGAGCCCACTGGGGTATTCATATGACATATTGGAGTATTTATTATATATTATACATGATGTCATAAAAATATAATTTATATAACACAAGGTATATACACCAGATTATCTTTCTAAGATCTGAAAAATTTGAGTTCCAAAACACACCTGGCCAAAGAATCTTTGGTGAGGACTTGTGGACGTGTGTTAATTGTCGACTTGGGTCTGTAGCTTCCTGCAGATGGTCCCCGCCCTTCCCATCACACGGCAGAGTGCACGGCACACAGAAGGTGCACGCTGGTGTCTGGCACATGCTGACTGGCTAGAAGCGCGAGCCTGGCCAATTCCTGAAAACCTGGGAGGCGTGGCGTGCTGGAGAAGGGTCTCGGCCTGAGACCACGGTGGCACTGGCAAGGGTAAGGGCTGGGCACCTTGACCCAGGGAGCCTAGGTGGCCCCTCAACAGTCGAGAATCACCAGATTTGAAGAATATGTGCAGAAAATTTAATAGTGATCAAGGTCAGTGCCCAGAGATTCAACCCCAGGACATGAGAAGTTTCAGGAAAGTCCACTGAGCCAAGTGAGCTCATGTGAGATGACAGTATGGAAACCAGAGAGGGAATTCAGCTTCAGGAAGACAGGCTGGGGTGGGTTTAGCAAATCTATCCCAAATTTAGCAAGTAACTAACTATACAGGGTAGTTACTTTGAGTCTCAGGTCAATGGGAAATATTTTTGATATAAGTATATCCTAGATACTTAAAAATATTAATATAATTAAAATAGTAGGACACACTTACAATATGAAATTATTTGTATTTTATTCGAGATTCAAACTTAACTGTGTCCTGTGTTTTATCTGGCCACCAGCTGACCTTTTGCAGAGCTGGAGAGAAGAGGTGCCAGCCCTAAGAGGGCCCCGCAGTCTAAACCACAGTGGGGGAGCCGTCTCAAGAGGGTGGGGTCTCAGTCCATCCTGAACCCCCAGCCCCCAACCAAAGGCACCAGCAGGTGGGCACAGCCATTCCTTAGTCCTCTTGTATGAGGAGGGGACTCAGGTGCTGCACACTGGTCCTGGGGCCTGGGTGGCCGAGTTGGTCCACGTGCTGTACCACGATGGCTGGTTCTGGGCGTGGAAACATAGAGGCTGCCAGAGACCTAACTCTGTCACCTGCCCTGCACAGGTGTGGGGACCAGGCCCACCCTCCACGGGTAGCAGGAGGTGCACCTGTTGACGTTGCCGAGGGGAGGCCTGGAGAGAACTGTGCATGGGGCTTGTCTTAGGCCACACCAGAGCAAAGCCGGCCCACTTAGAGGGCCACTCTACTTGGCTAATTTAGTAGGCCGGCCTTCCTTCCTTCCTTCCTTCCTTCCTTCCTTCCTTCCTTCCCTCCCTCCCTCCCTCCCTCCTTCCTTCCTTCCATCCTTCCTCTGGTTCTCGGCAATTCCATACAGCTAGCGTTGTTAGCTGAAGGCCCAGAGACTGACTGCGCCTGAGCACACTCCTGTCCGCTGCAGAACGTAACTGTAACGTTACGTCAAAACCAAACGGTTGGCAGAGGGTGTCTGTCAACCCGTTTTAAGGCTGTACTCAGAGCCAATTTAAATGCCTTTGCAAGTTACATGGAAGTAGTCTGGGTTGATTTTTCCAGATGGTGGTAGCATTTTTCAGAAGCACCAGTGCTACATTGATATTGTATGACATGGTACAAAACCTTAGGATGTCTTCATTGGAGTTGCAGAAACTCGACTCACCTTGGGGACTTGATTCAGCTCCGAAGCACGGCCGGGCGGGCGGCCCCCGGCGTGTATGAGTCTCTCAGGCTACATAGACAGGAGGCGGAAGAACTCACTCTGCTGTCTCGCTTGTGGGCATGAATCTAAGACAAATGAACGAAAGCCCCATTCTACATTATTGAACGATGTCCTTGGTCATCCCAAAGCCACCCCCGGGACGCCCTCGCTGTCGCATTGTCCACGGCCTGCGTGTTTGGTGGCCGTGGCGCAGCCCGGAGATAAAGGCGCCGCTCCCTCCTGCCCCGGGAACGCAGGCTGCTGTCCCTGGCCCTGACTGTCCCTCTCAGGATGGTAAATGTGGCTCTCAGGAATAAATTACTGTGCATCTCGCACCACCAACACCGTGAAGGGGACGGAGATTTCCTCTTACGGGTGGTTTTAATGCTTCTCGGAATTTCCCAACTGACGGGGCCTGGCAGCAGCGTCCCCCTCCGGGATGCTGGGGCACGATGATTGAGTGGCTGACCCGGCGTGAACGGGAGGCAGAAGGCATTAGGAGAAGCTGCGCACAGACCAAAGTGTCCCAGTGAGAGGTCTCCCTGGAAGAAAAACTGGCCAAGATGGAGAAGTCAGAAACGTCTCAGAGACGCAGGCCCGGCTGCAGGGTGGCAAGTCGGGTCCTGGAAAGAGGCTTGGACTCGCTGGACGTGGAGCGGCGGGTGTTTCGGCGCCGTGGTCTGCGGGCCAAAGGCTCCCCATAAACCACCAGCCTTTGCCACCAGCCATCCAGCCCCGGCCTCTGGGTGACTCTCCGTGGAAGCTGCGTGCCGCGTGCGCGCAGGATTTGAGGTTGTCCTCCCTGGGGTCACAGTCTATTCTCGCTGGCTGTGTAACACACGCTCGTCACCAGGTGGACCGGTGGGGGGGGTGGGGATGGGCGTGGAAACCCCCCATCAGTGCAGCCTGAAAACCAGCGCCAGGCCCGTGCCCAGACTACGTCACTCTGACTCCCACCTGCTCCCTACAGACGCTGCCGCTTCCAGGGTAGCATTCCTCCCCATTTGGTCCTCACAGCAACCCTGTGAAGTCGCTATTTGATTTTTAGATTTTATATTTTAGGGCAACTTTCAGTTTACAGAAAATTGAGTGGAAAGTACAAAGAGTTCCCACAGAGCTCTCTCTGCCCCCGACACAGTTTGCCCTGTGATCACCACCTTGCAGGCACGGCACCTTCCTGACCGTTGACGAGTCAATATTGAGGCATCCGTATTTACTAACGTCCACGGTTACGTGCGGGCCCGCTCTCGGCGCTGCGCCTTGCACGGATCGCACCAGTGCGTGACATCATGCGTCCACCGTCACTGTAACACGCAAAATAGTGTCACTGCCCTAAAATTCCCTGAGCTGCACCTGTTCTTCCCGCCCTCCCGCAGCCCTGGACACTGCAGATCTAGTTGCTGACTACCTGGCTTTGCCTTCTCCAGAATTTCATGCAGCTGGAATCACGATACACAGCCTCCACAGATTGTCTTGTTTCACGGCACGATGTACACTCAAGGTTCTCCATGTCTTTTGTTTTTATTGCTGACTAATATTCCACCGTGTGGATGTACCGCAGTTTGTTCAATCTGCAGTAGCTATCTTAGTTTTTATTTTACTGACAAAGAGACAGAGATTGCAAGTGACTAAGTGTTTTGCTTTAAGTCACACAGTCCTGGAGATCTGGAGAACTGGATTTGAACCCAACTTGGGTCTTTTGACTCCAAGTTCACTATTATGTCTCACTCCATCCTGGACTGGGGAAATCCACGTCCTCGTTTGTCACGTATTTTCTGCATCAGTCGCAAGCGTCGTTCAGTGCTCTTTAATGTGCTTTTTATATTGTTTTTCCAAATAAGGTCAGGTGACTGCAGCACTCTAGGCTGGTCACTTCTGGGGGTGAAGATGGTGTGGGGTGTGCCAGGCAGGGGCAGGAGATGAGAGTTTAAAGGGCAATTGCTCCAAGCCCCCTCCGAGTCTATGCCATCCCCAAACCCCCAAGCAGCAGGACAGGTAACCCACAGCTGTTGGGTTAGGCTTGGGGGACAGAAGACATTTTCCTTTTGCTGAAACCTGAGGGGCAAACAAATCGTTTAAAACTTGGCACCTATATCTCCTCTTTCCCTTCCAAGGAAAGCCTCTGGAATCATTCTGCAAAGCATTTGCTCTGCTCTCCTTTTGTTCTGAGATTTGGGTGTTGACGACTTCCTTTGGGAGACCATTTAGGGTCTCGGATTTCACCATCAAGAAAACCTCTAAGTATTTTAGCAGAAAGCTCCTGATTAAATCGATCTCCTCGGCACCACGGCCCCCCTCCCACCCCCCCGCCGTGTGAGCCGCAGAGGGAATCTGCGTGTTGGGGAGCTATTTGTGGATACCTTGTGGTTCGTTTCCACTGCTTTGCTCAGCCACCCAGATTTAGCTATTTAAGTTTCCCTCATAAATCAGCCATTCCAAGCGTCTTAATCATCTCCTTCCAGTTTGTCTATAGCTCTCTGCCCTCCAAGAAATAAATTACCCGCAATTACTTAAAGTTAGTAATTGAATTTATTTTAGTGGTAGAGAGAAAATTTATCCATTTTGCTAGTAATTTGTAGTCATTTTTAGTAATTGATAGTAATTTTCTAGTAAATACTAATTAAATGTTTCACTAAGTAAAAGAAGTATAGAGTAATGTATTCACTAAGCATTAGTATTTCCAATTTATCTTTATACCAGCATGTGATTTAGGTTAAGTTGATAAGATCTAGTGAAATTATCCTCATTGTGTTAAGCTTTAAAAAAGCAACCAAAGAGAAGTAAAGGCAGCTCATTCTCAACGATCTGCCGCCACGTTGCAGATGGGGAAACAGAGGCAGAACAAGGTCACGGCACTCAGCCACAATCAGCCGCACAGTTCAGTGAAAGACGGGGTCCCTGGACTTCAGAGTTTGGCTCCATGGGACCTCCTGGAGGATGGGGCTGGACACAGAGAACTGGACCCCACAGGAAGGCTCCTGTCACCTTGCAGGAAGCTGGCGTGGCATTATTTCTGCCTTGCGTCCTTGTCCACATGGGAGGTCGTGACTGCCGTGTGGATTCCTCCACGTCTAGGTCGACAGGAACTTTAACTGCATTTTGGGCCATTCTGAAGCTGTGCTTATTTGGTAAGTGTGTTAGCAAGTGACATTCGCTACAGTGACCATATCAAGACGATTTTTATTTCACCCATTGAATCCATTAATCCCTGCCACCTGGCTGGCACTTGGTTTTTAACCTGTAAGTTACTTTTTTCCTTTTAAAATTCTTCTCTGCGAGCTCATCAGTGGAGCGAGTGCCGTGTGCGTGGGGTGGTACACACTGACTTCACGGCACCTCTGTTTTCCCGGCTGAGACCTCGGGGCATGTTTGTTGGGTGAAAAAGAGAAGTGGTGATTTTCCCAGGATGTGCTCCTAGTTAGAAAATAATATCCCTCTAGAATTAATTAATTAATGGGAGTTGATACAATTAACAAATACTGAGTGACAAATTCTACAGAGGTGCAATTCTCTAATTAGAGCTGTGGCTTAGGGCAGTGCAGGCTGCTCGGCTTCCCTTTCCTGACCAGTAAAACCAGGGGCGAACCTGCAACCTCTCCACAACCTCCCTTTCCAGATTCAAATCAAATTAAATTAAAATATGTGTTATGTTTATTTAAAATGTAATACACTGTCATGAGGAATATTCTGAAACCTGAACAAACAAAAAAGGCACTGAAATCATCTGTTCTTCCCAAATGTGATTAAAATATTAGTACATTTTCTTTCAGACTGATTTTTCCCTGTAGGTTTGTTTTTTAGTTGTAATCAATCAGAATATAAAACTGTAATTTGTTTTATTTTCCCTTAGATGATAATATTTGGAAAAAATGTTATAATACAGTCCATATAAATATAGTTTGTAATGATCACATAATATTATATCAAATGTAACAACTGTAATCTGCCCAGCCATTTCTCTATTTTTTTGACATTTAGGTTGTTTTAAAATTTTTATTATTATAAATAACACTTCTGTGAACATCTTTATAAAGCCTTTTATATATTTAGATCATTTTCTTTGGTTAGATTCCCAGAACAAAATTATGAGGTCAAAGGACATAAATATTTTAAGGTTCATATTACTTCTTGCCAAATTGTCTTCCCAAAGTGCTGCCCTGGTTTCTCCCACCCCCAGCAATAGAAGAGATTTCCCATTTCACTGCTCCATCTCTGCTCGGGATATTGCCATTAAAAATTTCTGCTAGTTGGCTGGATGAAGAATTGTGTGATGTTTAATACTCATTTTTTTTATTAACCATGTAGCCAAATATTTTTCTTCATATTAAAATTTGTATTCTTTCTTCTTGGAATTGCTTATTTCTACCCTCTTCCAATTAATCTACTGTGATGTTGATGGCTTTTTTACCCATTTGTATGATATTTTTATATAATAAAGTTGTTACCTCTTAATGAGATTTCTGTACATTCTTTTTCTAATGTCATTGATATTCAAGTTGGCTTTCAAGCTCACAGTACTTCTTAAATGATTTTAGGACAATGTGGCCTTTCTAGTTTTTTCCCTTCCATCGAATGCCAAGTTTAGAAGGACATAAGCCAACAAAACAGAAACCTGTGCAATAAAGATGTCGGGTGTTTTCAATATCCGTGCGAGCCTGGCTTTTAAAAACCTTTCTTTCCTAGCCAAGGAATTCTTGTATGAATTAAATATGAAACTTCCATCCCTCACAAAGTAAACATGTAATGATATACTTCTTGTCCCCATTACAAATCTGAGGGGAGCCTGCTCTCTGATCTCACATAAAACAGGTGACTCTTCAATTAAACATAAATTTTCAATTAAGGCGCATCCCTCTGGGTGGCAGATCGCAGTCCCCACCCCGGCTGGGCAGAGCCTGCCTGGGCAGCCTCTCGGCGTCCAGCTGCTGCTGGCAAGGCCGGGCTCCCCGGCGATCCCAGGAGTGTGGGCTCTGCCGGCTGCCCGAGGAGCCCGGGCCTGGGCAGAGGGGCCCACAGCCCTGCCGTGATGCCCACTGAGCGGGGCAGGACCGGAACCTTTGAAAACCGAGGGAGGGCTCTCTCCTTCTGACCCTGCAGCCCTGAAGTCTTGTCGGCTCAGCATGAGGCTCTGAAGTTACTTGAAAATAGCACCTTCCGGGAAAAGATCCAAGGGCTGAGGGATACTTGGGGGCACTTGTCATACTACTCAGGCCTAGCTGGCCTCCGTGCATTCTTTTCAGCAGCAGTGATCTGAAAAGATACATGTTCCTCTGTACTAGAATTTTTTAAAAAGTCTTGCAAACTTAAAAATGTTTTTCAATCATGTAAAGTCAAATTCTCTGGCACACTTTCTGCCTCTCCTACCCTTAACCCAGGGACCTTCCCTGAGGGAACCACTGGTATCAGCTCTCTGTGCACCCTCCCAGATATGTGCACACCTAGAAATATAGTGTGTATGTGCATGTGGGGGTGTGTGTGTGCATGGCTGCACACCTGTATATGTGTGTGTATGTATGTGTGCAGGTATGTACATATATGCATGCCTGTGTAGATGTTCTGCAGGTGTGTGCGTGCATGTGCATGTGTATGCATGTATTCGTTTGTGTGCACGTGCGCATGTGTGACAGGGATATATGGTGCATATTCTGTAGCTTGTTCTTTTCACTTAACCCACATGGACACCTTTCCACTTCACCACGTCCACCCCGATCTTGTCATGTTGTGGCTCCTGTAGGAATTAGAAGTTCAGGTCAGGCGGTGAACAAACATGCTTTGGCAAAAACAGAGCATGTAGGATCCTGTGCTTACTTGGGCACTGGACTTCTGTGATCAAAGACGTTTCTTCCCTTTTGCATTTTAATTTTCTTGCTTGTATAGTGACCCTAAGGCTTCTTGCAGCTGTGTGAGTGAAGGTTAAAAACACTTGTTTGATGGAAGAATTAAGATATTTAGAGGTTTTATGTCAAGAAGAATCGAAATATTTTTGTGTTTATTATTTAAAAAGTAAGAATTGTAGCAATCACAATGTATTGGTACCATTTGTTTCACATTAATAATATGATATCATTGCAGGTATCTAAAAGCGACTTTGCAATTTAGGAACCAGTGACATCTCATGCCACACAAAGGGAGGCAGTTGGACCCAGAGGCTGGAGCCAGATGGAGACTCAGAGGACCAGGGTGCAAGCTTAGACCCCCCCCACTGGCTGCCTGTGTGGACCTGGTCCCAGTCACTCTCTGCTCCCTGCCTCAGTTTCCTCATCCTCATGATGGGTTTTGTGAACAGAATGAAATAATAATGTATCTGAGAGTGCTTATGTAAACTATGAAAAGACACACAAATGTTGGCGATTACTGTTATAAAGGTAGCAAGTTTGGACATTTGTAGCGAGGAGGAACTGAAATTGACCATTGGCCCTAAGTCTCTCCGCTGCTGGAAAAGCTTCAAGGGCTTCCAGTTTCGGCAACCTGCTTGTCTTGCTGTGCGGGACACCCTTGCCCACGCTTTGTGACCATGCCCCAAGGGAGATGCCTTCATAACAAGGGGAAGGTCAGTGGCTAGAATGCGCAACACCATGTACCCCTCTTGCTGATGCAGAGCGCTCTTGGTGGACTCATTAGAAATTCTACAGGTCACACGGGGAGTTTTGGTGTGAACTGCCTCCCTGGCTTGGCCGGGTGCCCTAGGTGCTGTGTGGTGAGCTGAGCAGCTAGAGGCAGATGGGCTTTTACCCTGCAGCTCTGGCTGGGCCATGCTACGTTCAGATCCTCTGTTTTCAGGCATAGTGGAGTCTAGGGTGGGACAGAAGGACCGGCAGCCTTCCTGTTGGGGATCTGCAGTGACGGCAACGCCCAAGCAGACCCCTCTGCACACCTTCTCACAGCTCACGCCGCCGTTTGTGGGACTGGTCCTCTCCTGGTCTAGCCTCCCAGGGAGCTAGAGGAGGGTGGTCTGGGTGGATCCTGGGCAGTAGCTCCTGTTTCCATTGGGGGTGTTCTCCTGTTTTGGTACCAATTTCCTATTCTTAGAGTTCTTGTGATCATTTAGAAGGAAAAAAAAAGAGTGGGAACAATGTTCATTTTTTATTCTAAGTATTCTGTTATATTTAAAGGAAGTCCAATTGGAAGACGGGGCAAGCCAACATAATTTCAAAATAAACCATGTTGAAAATTCATACAAATAGGGCAGGCGCGGTGCCTCATGCCTGTAATCCTAGCACTCTGGGAGGCCGAAGCAGGTGGATCGCTCAAG
>VBSM01003144.1:1648281-1682801 GCA_008086735.1 Cheirogaleus medius
AAAAAAAAGAAAGAAAAAAAAAAAAAGAAAATGCATACAAATAAGTTATTTTAAAATAGTAATCAGTGCCCAGTAGGAGCTTGAACACAATGTACATGTACCTTTTTGAAGTTTAACAAGCATGCAACCTGGCTTTCCCACGAAGGTAACTCTTCTCTTTTTTAAAAAATATGACATCACATCAGGTAGTCAATGTGGAGCCTGAATAAAAGTGTGGCATTTACAATTCAACAATGCTCATCTACTGCAGGCTGCTATGTGTTTAAAAAGATCTTCTTCTTATAAAGATCTCCTATTTAATTAAGAAAAACTAATATCAAAGCAGTTTTTTGCATTTAAAATTCATGTTTAAACTTCTCCTAGATTAAGTGAGCTTAAACAGTTGTGATTCCTGACTTTAACAGCATTATAAAATACATTAGAGATTGAGGGGATACAATTCTGCCATGTTAGGTTATAACCTAACTGCTATTTGCAGTTGTAAGGAGTGCTAATGGCGCAGGGACAAGATTTATTGTCACAAAGACATTCTGCTTAACATTAGCCTTGTCATTCCATTAATAATGACTGCTTATGAGCCATCTCGTTGGCATCTTTGTTGTCCTGAAAACTTAAAACTCACAGCACAATTCTTTACGACGTGTTACATTGCCCCCTCTGGGTATTCCTGACCGTTATCCCATTTGGTTATATTCAAAACTGCTGCCTCCGGAGAGAGCATTAGGCCGACCTTTCACCTTCCAATATTCTTGGTTCAAATGGCGTAATAACATGTAGTGAATATTTACAAGCACACTTATACTATAATAGAGTACTGCTGTGAACATTAGCACATATTTTCTGCTCAATCAGGCTTTGATGTAGAGCTTGCCGCGCACCCCAGAGAAAATGCAGTCCCAGTAAGCTGTGCTAGCGAAACACCCTTGAACCTCAACAGCTCACACTACGTACACTGGCTGGATGCAGACGAGCCAGGCTGCAGAGCCGGAGACGCCGGGTTCCCGGATGCCTGATGTCATCAGAGGGGACATCAGGGCTGCAGGTGACTCCGGGCTGCAGGTGGGGCCACCACACGAGGAATTCCAAATGGATTAGTGCCAGGCTTATCCAGGAAAAGAAAATTAAAGGCCATATGATGCGTTGGCACCCGGTGGCCTGGTGACCTTCCCCAGGGATTTTACGCTTCTTAATTAAATTTTCTTCTTTTTTATTAAAAAAGTGAGATCTCATAATAATTAAAAATAAAACATTCTCTCTGGTACTTTTGTTGCTTAAAAAAAAAGAAGAAAAGAAAACACTAAAAAAAGACGAGAGTCCCCTCCTACTCATGGGATAAATTGCAAAACGCCTCCCCTGCCCCATCGCTCCTCGCACGTCAACCCCGCCCCCCTCCCTAGCCCCGCCCCTTCCCCTCCAGCCCCGCCCCCGTGAGGCCCTATTGAGGCATAACATTGGGCTCCTCCCTAGCTCCGCCCCCTGTGCCAGCCCCGCCCCCTTGGCTAGCCCCGCCCCTTCCCCTCCAGCCCCGCCCCTTCCCCTAGCTCCGCCCCCTGTTCCAGCCCCGCCCCCTCTACTAGCCCCGCCCCTCGGCACAAGCCCCGCCCCTCCCTTGGGTGGCCTCCCCGTGCGCGGTCCGGCCCACCCTGCCGCCCTCCCGGCCCGGCCCGGGGACGTGGGGGCCGCGCAGGGGCAGCCGAGTCCTCAGTTTCTCGCTGGTCACGCTCTGTCTTCCGGAGTTAGGACTGGAGCTCTCCCCGCAGAGCCTGGGCCGAGGCCGGGGCAGCGGGTCGGTGCTTTCGTGCCCGCCGGGCCTGGCGCCGGGAGCGCAGAGGGAAGGAGGCCGCCGCGCCTGTGGACGCAGGTGCGCGCCCGTCGGTCCGCCAGTCCGTCCGTCCGCTTGCAGCTCCTTTTCCCCGTTTTGCAGACCCAGCGTACGTGGGCGTGTTGGGTTTTCAGGCGATTTCTGCCTCGCAAATCCGAGAGGTCAGAGGCTCCTGATAAGACTCCTGTAATTCAGAGGAGCCTCGTTGGAAGGTGGGCCATCAACCGTGATTGCGCAGCTGTCGGGAGGTCAGAGATTTACGCGGGAATGTACCCGTGCCGCGGGGGTCCCACTTCTGAGTTCCGGCCCTGCCCTCCTCCTGAGCTGTGGGTAGGGCCGGGCAGGGGTCTCCTCGGGGCCTGGCCCCGGGCTTGGGCAGAGCCACGGCCTCGGGGGACTTGGAGCTGGTGGTTGTCTGCTCTCCTGGCCTGCGCGCGGTGGAGGCCCTGACGGAGGCTTGGATGAATGGGAATTTGCCCGGGTCAGTGGGACGAGGCCTTGACATCCTTTGGGTCGGTGTCCAGCAGCGCATGATGCACACACGTGTGTTTGATAAATGCTCTCTGCTGATCCACTTTGTCCCGTTCGTGCAGCGAGTTATCAGTGGGAATGACACAGTAATGGGACGTGAGACTGCCTCCTCTCCCGGGAATTGTTATTTATGGTGGGAGCTTGTTATAATACAAGTCATTAAACAGATTTAAATTTACCACAGGTTAAGCCATGCGTCCCCTTAAACAACTACATATAATGAAAGCCTGATATAATATGGTTAGGTTATAACACGGCATTAGTCTGTCTCCTGGTTTTACTGCTGGGTCAGCGTGAAGATGGGGTGAGCCGTGGCTACTTAGCAGGAATTAAGAAAACCTTTGGCAATTCCTGTATTTTATGAAACTATTTGGCCCTTGTCTAGGTATAGGGCAGTAGGTCTGTTGAATTTCCCCCCTTTTTCTCTGCTACTGTTTTCTTATCTTAATTTCCAGGTGAATGAGCTTTGCTATTATTTATTCCGTGCTTACGTGTTGCCACACCCTGCCCTTAGCACTTGACATGAGGTATGTGATTTGGTTTTTGCACCAACTCTAAGAGAGAGTTATCATTGTCCCCATCTGGTAGCTGAAGAACCGGTTGCTCAGATCTGTTAAGATACTTTCCGAGAATCACACAGCCAGTAAGCAACAGAGCCATGACCCCAACAAATAGGAGCCTGCCTAGCCCAGTGATCTTAAATGTTGTCCGAATCTCTTTTTATATTATAAAAACATGTGAGATTTTCATAAGACAAGGGTAATTATAGAAGTTTTAGAAGTCCTATTTAAGTTTGGATGTGTTAGCCCTTATGTTTTCTAATTATGCACGAAGTACTTTCTCATCACAATCCTTTCTTAAGTTCGTAAGCATTTATTGAGCACCTACTCTGGACCCTTTGGTAGCTGCCAAAGTGAGGATGATCTAACCCCAGCAGGGAAGGATGGGGAAGCCACCAATGGAAGATAAGAGTGTTAACATCTGTGAAGGGGATACATTGAAGGTTTTTAGGGGAGGGCAACAATCTAATTCTTCCCGGGGGGGGAGGTGGTTCAGAAAAGGCAAATTTGCCTGATACTTTATGAATAATGAAAAGTCCTTCTCACGAACTGGTTTTTCATTAGTTAATGCCAACAATGTAGATGGTAGTTGAAACCAAGGCAGGGGTCAGGTCACCTAGATAAAGAACAAGGTTAGAACTAATGGGGTCTTGAGACACTTCAGTATTTAAAGAAGATGAGGGACCAAGTCATGTCAGAAGAAGAAGCCAGAGAGGTAGGAAGAAACCAGAGAATGACGTGTCATGGAAGCTGAGGGCAGAAAGTATTGCAAGAGGGAAGGACACATTAGTGGAGCTGGATGCAGCTGAGAAGTCATGGAGGAGGATGGCTTTGCAAGGCCCGTTTGATGTAGTAACTGGAAGATCACTGTTGACATTGGTCAGGGGTGGAGGAACAGAGGCAGAACCAGGCTGGAGGGCGTGGAAGGTTGAGAAGTGTAGACAGCGCTACAGGTAACTTGGGGTGAGGGAAGTTTGGTGTAAAGTGAAGAGTATAATGAATGGGGAAGAATCTGGAAGGGGAAGTCAGGAGGGGATGAGGGGTCCAGGGAGGCTTTTTATTGTGGGTTTTTTGCAGACTCATTGGAGTAAGATGCTAGTAGAGTGGTTAGAGACGCAGGAAGAGGAAGAAATGAGTGGCAGTATGAGGGCTTGAGTATCATGATGCATAATTTAAATAAGAAAAATTTTATTTTAATATTTTGAAAACTTGTTCCTTACCAAGTTTGGCCCATCGTTAACATAGTCAACAATGATGAAAGAGGCTTCCTTTCTTTATAAATCAGCGTCTACTTGGAATTCTGTGTCTGTGTAAGAGGATACTCTGTGCGTGGTAGGCTGTGGTAGGTGGGTCTCATCAAACTGTCTTTCCCACCGTTTTCACCCTCATCCCTGGGAAGCATCCTTAAAGGTCCCAATGCATTTCCCAGCCTCCCCCAGCAGCCTCCTATCTTCTGTGACCTTTGTTAAAGTCCCTTCGGGAGCACTTGCTACAGTGTGTTGCAGTTTTGTTTTCAAGTTGGCAAGCTTTTTCTGTAAAGGGCCAGATAGTAAATGTTCTCGTCTTCGCAGGTGCTACCATCTCAGTTGCGATTGCTTAGTCCTGTCTTGCACCAGGAAAGCAACCAGAGGCAATATAAACATGCGAATGTGCTTGGCTGTGTTCTGGTAAAACTTCATTATGGACACTGAAATTTAAATTTCAAATAATTTTTGCATACCACAAAATATTATTCTTCTTTGGGCTTTTCCAACCACTTAAAAATGTAAAAACCATTCTTAGCTCACAGGTCCTACAAAATAGGCAACGGGGTGGACTTGGCCGGTGGTAGGAGTTTGCTGACCTGCTCTAGCCTGTTCCTCCCAAGGAGGGGGGATAGTGTCCCTCAGTCCGGCCCAGTGTTTAGAACTTTCCTGATGCCTAAGAGAGTGACCGAGTGGCCTGTTTAAGCTTTTATATTTTCATTTATAAGCTGTTCCAAGTGGTAAAATTCCTTTAAGATGTAAGTTAAATTTTCTGCTGGTCTTCTTAGAAATCCCCTCTGGAAGGATGCAGTGTATCTGCTCAACGGATAACATAAATGTCCTGTGAGAACTACAGCAACTTTTTCAGTATTAATTGGGCTCCAAGTAATTAAGTTCCGATGTTTTCCTCAGGAGGAGACTAAACTTTCCTCCTCCATTTCCCCCACAAATAGATGTATGGAATAAAATTTTAGTCTTTCTGCCTAGTCCTTTACCAAGGATTAGAAAAACAAAACAAAACAACTGCCCTGAGTATGCAGAAGAGCTACTTTGCGTAAGTGCCATGGGTCCTCTCTGGGGGAGCGGCCGGGCGTGAGCTGCTCCCCAAGCCATGCTCCTTCCCGACTCAGCTTCCCCACCTGAGAACTTGGCACCTGATGACCCGGCTCTGCTTGTCTCCCTACTGGTCTTCATGTCTCTCACCTGTCTATGGAGAGAACTGTGACTTTTCCCGGCCTCCCACCCCCCAGGGCTAGTTAATTTGAATACCAGATAAGCAATGAATAACTTTTAAGTGATTGTTTTCCACTATAAGTACACTAAATACTTTTTTATATGAACAAAGTGTTCATTACTTATTCGAAATTGAAATCTGAATGGGCGCCTATATTTTTATTTGCTAAACCTGGGCACATTGTGCCCTGAGCGAAGTCACTCATGTGTCTTGCCAGCCACACCCCCTTCCCCAGTTCTGTGTCATTCATAAACTCTGCTTCTCCTTAGTTCCCACCTCCCGTCCTACTCTCAGGCTCTGTGCCGATGCTGGAAGGAAACACCAGCGCGCCCTGCGTGTTCACGGTGTGAGAGCTCTCACGGGCGAGCACACAGAGTTCCCCTACATTATCGGTTCGGTTCTCCCGGGGGCCCCAAGGTGGGGAGTTTGATTCTCCTTTGAGGAGATAAAGAAACTAAGCCTTTGACAGCGTCCCTAGCTCACCCAGGCCACTAGGGTGGAAAGTGGAAGCAGGTGGGGCTGCCTCCAGGAGCGTGGGACTCCCATGGCTGGAGGCAGCAGCAGGGGAAGAGGCTCAGGCTCAAGTCAGACCTGGAGGGAATCAAGCCGGAGCCCTGCACCTGCATCGACCACACCTGGAGAGGCTGCCTGGCGGCATCTGAAAGGGAAGGTAGCCAGTCTGCAAAGCAGTGAAGCAGACTGGCCTGGAAGTGGGGGCCGCTGCCTCTCACGCAGATAGGCAGTTATGAGAGAGGACGGTGGGTCACTTCTCCACAGTGCGCCCCGAAAGCAGAGCCATCGAGGCCGGCTCCCTCCCATGCTAACTCCCCGGGACCTTCGTTGACGCTTCTCCGCAGAGCCGCCACGGCCAGTGACATCTCAAGATGTGAGCTAAATTGGTCCATATTTCAGAAAGCTTGGGAGGTCACCTCTGGGGTTCCGTGAAGCATAGGCAACTAGACTGCAATATGGGCTTGGGTAAATATATCTCCCTCCTGGCTCGGGTGATCCCCCTGAGAAGTTTTTGGACACAGATCATTATTGATATATTGGAAGTGTCTTCAACCATATCAGGTGGGGGTGGGGGGGGCACCAGGATGCCAAACGGCGTCTGCGTCTGCACGAGTAATCTCCATGATTGATGCCCGGCCCGCTGCCAAGACGAATGCGCGGCCTGCCCATTTATCTCCGCCTAAATATGGATGTATATCGACGTACCCATTAAATGACGCGGGCTTTGGAGACATAAGATCGGATTAGATAAGCCCCTAAATTTCTTCTTTTAAAATATGCAGAGAAAAGGAGTTCAAAATACCAAGTGCTGATGAGGACTAAGGGTCTAGGAGGAATTGACAAACATCCCGGAATTCAGAATTAATGCTTTAAACTTTAGGCCTCTTTGGCAATCAATACGCACACAAAACTCTCATTAATGTTCACAGGGGTTAAAACATGCATATCAACAGCAGACCATTTATTTCCGAGTTGTCGACACCGGGTCTGACGTGGGCTCTCTTGTGTGGAAGACGGACAGGTCGCGGGGAGAAGAGCTGCCTGCCCTGGAATTTCATCCCATAAAGGCTGAAGCAGTTTAATTGCAGGTTTCTTCACCCTGCTGCATTTTTATCTCAGGCCCACCTCCCCTGGATCATCTGCTTCTCCAGCTGACAGCAGTCCAAAGCAGACCCCGGAGTTTGCAACTTCCTACACTCACCTGACCCCTCACAGGAGCTCAGGGGGCTGCACCCCCCTTGCACAGCTCCCTGAGCCGGCCAGCCTCCGTGTGCAGGTCTCTGAAGGAGGGGCCAGGGCAGCGATTTGCCCCCTGCCATCCCCCAGACCACTGACACGCAGCCTATAATTTATCATAAAAGGTTACCAGGTTTCGTTATCCCACTCTGTTATTAATCAGAATGCTGTGGCAGGCTGGATTCCGTGGCCTATAAATATTCATTACATTTGGACTGCTTTATAAACAGCAACACTTCCTTCTGTTTTCAGAGAAAAATTTGTATCATCTTGCCTCATTGTCAGTCCTGGCTGTGGCATAGAGTGAGTTGACGTTGTCTTATTAGGAAATACCGGTAATATTCTCCATGGCAGGTTGTGTCTTTGTGGTTACGAGGCACCCGTGTGAATTTGTGGAGCCTCGGGTATCAGCAGTGGCAGATGCTCCCAGCTACGGACAAATATTCCCACCAGAGGGGCTTCAGTTCTCTTTATGAAAATGTACTTTTTAAAATTAGGAAATATTTCAAGCATTCTGAAAAAAACAGAGAATAGACAACTACCCATATACCCACCACGATTATCACATCTTCACATAATAGAAGAAATGGACCGTTGTGATCCTCTGTGACCCCAACTCCCTGCACTCAAGAGGCATCCCCTAATATTCACTGAGCGTTCGTCATTCCACATATCTTATACTTTCACAACATATTCATGTTTCAGTAGTATTGTCTGACAGTGGTTTGCAGATTTAAACAGTATCGTACTGTTAATTTCCTTGGTTTTTTTCACTCAACATTATGCTTTTGAGATTGCATATATAACTCTGTTTTATCTGCTCTGTGTTATCGCATTGTAGGACTCTGATACACTGTATCCATTCTCCTACTGATGGCTATTTAGCTTGTTTTCCATTTTCCTCTATAACCAATGATATGGGCTTGCATATTCTATAGTACACGTCTCATTCAAGCTCTCATACAGGTGAGCAGAGTTGCTACCGAGAGATCGCATTGCTAAGTCATAGGATACAAGTGTCTTCGACTTTGTTAGACAGTCCCAGATAATTCTCCAAAGGTATGTACCATTGTGCATTCCTACTAGCAGGTAGGGAAGTTCTTTTTTCCCCACCCTTATCCTTGGCCAACAGTTATAATTGCCCAATTTAAATTTGCTTGCCAGTCTGACAGGTATGGATTGGTAGCTCCTTGTTTCAATTTGCACGTTCGGAACTATTTATGAGCCAGAGCATCTTGTCGATGTTTATTGGCCGTTTTGTTGCCTCTTCTGCAGACTTCCTGTTCCTATGCCTTGGTCATTTTTCTATTGAGGTGTCTTTTTTCTTACTTATTTGAAAAAGTTTTGAAAAATAAAATATGTATATTTATGTATAATAATTTATTTTTTGTGCATATTGCAAGTATTTTCTCCCAGTCTGTGGCTTGTTTTTCCACATTTTTAAACTATGTCTTTTGATATACAGATGTTTTCATATCAATGTTTCAAATTATTAATCTTTTAATTTACATCTTATGCTTTTTATGTTTAAGAAACCTGTCTTTGCTGGAAAAGCCTAAACATATCCAACTGAGAGTTACAATAAAAATGATAAAGTTTGCTTTAGACATGCAGGTCTTAGATTCATCTGGTTGGCATTTGAATGTATAAAGTAGGTATATAATTTTACATTTTTTATGGGTAACTAGTTGCCACAGCTTCATTTATTGTATAGTTCATTTCACTCTTATTAAAAAATTTTCTTGTAAAATTTACCATGCAAACAGAAGAGTGATACACACAAAATTAAGGGTTATAATAAAGCAATAAAACAAAATAATAAACCATCAGCCATCTTAGACCATTTCCAATATTGGAGAACATTTCTGCATACCACTCCCTAATCTCATTCCCTCCCTTCCTCCCTCCCAATTTTTATGATAACTGGTCCCTTGGTCATCTTTACTGTTTTCCACATGTATATGTGTTCCTACCCAATATATTTCTTAGGTTTGCCTTTCTTTTCAACTTTATCCAAATGGAAATATCCTATTAATATATATATTCTTTTTTGACTTTGCTTCTGTTCCATTGGCCTTTTTTCTTCCATGTGGCAAGAATTCATGCTTATCTAAGATCACTTTATAATAGCCTCGATACCTGGGGAGACAAGTTTCCTCACATTGTTTATTTTCTTCAGCATCCTCTTGATTATTCTTGACCCTTTGCTCTTTCATTTGAATTTTAAGATAAGCTTGTAAAGTTTCATGAAAAATCCTGTTGGAATTGTAATTATAATTACATTGACTTTATAGATTAATTGCGGCAGGTTTGACATATTTATAATAAAGTATTCTGATTCATATCCATGACATGTCTTCTCATTCGTTTAGGTTTTGTTTGATATCTTTTGGTAATGTATTATATCCTTTAATGACATTCTTTTAGTACTGTTCTTATACAAGTATTTTTTATTTCCAGAGACCTTTTACATTTTGTTGCTATTGTGAATCAGAGCTTTAGCATTTATGTTGTATAATAGGATGCTTGGTGATGGACATGATTTGTATTTGTTGATTTGTGTATTAGCTTTCTATTGCTGCTGTAAAAAAGATGTCACAAACTTAGTGGCTTAAAACAACATAAGTCTATTTTCTTATAGTTTTATGGGTCAGAAGTCTGATACAAATCTCACTGGGCTAAAATGAAGGCGTTAGCAGAGTTGTGTTCCTTTCTGGAGGCTCTAGGGAAAGTGGGAAAGGCAAGGAAACTCTCACATTATTTGGCTCGTGGCTTCCTCCATCTTCGAAGCCAGCAACATTGTATGTCTCTAACCTTCCTCCATTGTTACAGTTCTGCTTCTAAGAACTCATGGGATTAGACTGGGCCTACCTGTGAGAAGGTTCTTAACCTTAATAACACTTGAACGGTACATTTTGCCATGTAAGTGCGCATATCCCCAGGTTCTGGGAATTAGGATGTGGACACCTTTCCAGGTCATTATTCTGTCTGCTACAGTTTGATATCTAATAACCATGCTGAACTCTATTTCTATTTCGTTGTGTATAGATTTTCTTGAATTCATAAATAGACTATCATATCGTCTCTTCTTTTGCTATTTCTAAAGCATTTATTTACTTTTCTTATTGCATTGGCTAGAACCTCCAGAACAAAATTAAATATAAGGTAGTAATAGCAGGCACTATTATCATTAGTTTTAATGAGACTTTCTAAAGTCTCACTCATTAATAGTGTGATGTATATTGTAGGTTTTGGAAAAGTGTCTTTTGTCAGGGTGACAAAGTTGCTTATTATTTCTAGTTTATAGTATGCAAATTGTGACTGTGAATTTTTAAATTTATCCTTATAAAGCTGCCAGTTTGAGCTTTATGTTAAATTTTGAAGCTATGTTGTTAGAAGTGTACAAAATTTATATTTGATAATACCTTTTTGGTGAATTTTTTCCTTATGATATAGTGTCACTATTTATAGGCATTAATACTTTTTTGCCTTAAATTGTATTTTATGTCATATTGATATAGCTAGCACCTTCTTTTCTTTTGGGTAATATCTGTGTGCTATATCTTTTTCGTTATTTTCAATTTTTCTGTGTGGTTTTGTCTTATCTGTGTTCTGTATAAGTCACATATACCTAGGTTTCTTAAAAATCCCAAAATCCAATCAGATAACATCATCTTTTAAAAAGTAAATTTTATCCATTCATATTTATTGTGACTAATGAACATATTTGGTCTTATATGTACCATCTCATTTTTTGTTGTTGTTGTTTCTCTTAATATCAATTTCTTTTATTTTCTGGTTTGTTCCCTCTTTTCCCCCCATCCCCCATTTCTTTACCTTCTTTTTATCCTTTTCATTGCCTTGAAAATTAATAAAATATTTTATAATACATGTTTTTCTTCTACTTTGGAAGTTATAGGTTATGTTTCTGTTCTTTTGGTGATTATCCTTAAATTTTTAAGATGTTTAACCAGAATTTTTCTAACAAAGGATAGTTGTTCAGCATTTCTATTTTCTTTCGTTTGACCACAATAAGGACCTTATCAGATGTGTAACAAGCCCCCGTCTTGTGTATTGTTTAGAATTTATTTTAACACTATTTTTTAATATCAGAAGTTGTCATTTTCTAAATTGAGTTAAATTTACTGTTCCTATTTTATCAGTGTCTGTGCTTAGTTTTGCTTCTCGTTGTTCATAAGCTCCTTTTGCACTTCCTTTCTTCTTCTTGAAGTACATGCTGTCGTAGTTCTTTTATTGAAGATCTGTAGGTTATACATTCACTACATCTTTGTATACCTGAAAATGTCTTTATTTTGCTTTCATTCTTGGTTGACGGTTGGACTGGTTTGAAATTCTTGGTTAAGGTTATCCTCTCCCTGACTCCCCAACACTTTAAGGATATTAGTTCCTTGCCTTATGGGATCTCTTGCTGCTGATGAGAAATCTATCGGTATCATAATTATCATTCCTGTATTGACAATCTTTTACTTTTCTGGAAGCTTTTTATTTTTGAGTTTCTGTATATTTTGTGTATACTGTGTAGGCATAGATATTTTTATTTGTTATGATGGAATACTGTTGCAATCTGAAGACTCCTGTCTTTTTACAATTCTGTAAAATTCTTAGCAATTATTTACTTTAAATGATCTAATTTCACTTGTCTCTTATACTGAGCTTCCAGAACTACAATTTGCCAAATCTTGGAGCCTCTCAATCTATTCTCTGTGCCTCTGAGGTTTTTCATACATTCAAAGTATTGTCACTGCTGTTTGGACTTGGCAGGATCTTGTCTTCCATCTCCCTCTCTGCTCTGGACTGCATTTCTTTTTTTTTTTTTTTTTTGTTTTCTTTTTGAGACAGAGTCTCACTCTGTTGCCCAGGCTAGAGTGCCGTGGCATCAGCCTAGCTCACAGCAACCTCAAACTCCTGGGCTCAAACGATCCTTCTGCCTTAGCCTCCCGAGTAGCTGGGACCACAGCATGCTCTACCATGCCCGGCTAATTTTTTCTATATGTTTTTTAGTTGGCCAATTAATATCTTTCTATTTTTAATAGAGATGGGGTCTCACTCTTGCTCAGGCTGGTTTCGAATTCCTGACCTTGAGCGATCGGCCTGCCTCAGACTCCCAGAGTGCTAGGATTATAGGTGTGAGCCACTGTGCCCGGCCTGGACTGCATTTCTGTTAGAGTCCCTCCTACCTTGTGTATGTAAAACACTTTTTAGTGATAATATGTTTCATTTCTAAGATGTTATAATTAATTCTCTTTCATACATATCTATTCTTATTTCATTTTGTTTTGTTTATTATTTATGGAGATGTTGGGTGTTTTATTTAACCCTTTAGCATGTTAAACATACTTACATTAAAGCCTTTGCTAGGCTCCTCCATAAACTTAATTTTATCTGTCATGAATTTACACTGTTGCATTTATTATGCGTCTTTCTTTGTATGAGCTTTGATTTATGGGTTTTGGAACTTTGGTGTGTAGGCTCCTTTGAGTGGGAGGGCTGTGTTTTTGTGGCTTGCGTTCATGTTCTCTTTCTCTTTCTCCTCTTTCCTCCCTCTCTGGCGTTTTGGCTGTGGCCCGCACGCAGCTTGCCACATCTCTGATGCAGGATTGGAGCTTTTGCTCCGTTCCACTAGTAGTAGGCATATTGCTGATACAGTCACAAAACCAAGAGGTGTAAGATCTCACCTGGATCTTTTTCCAGCCTCCTTTTGTGAGTGGAGGGAGGGGGGCATCCACTCTACCCTCACTTATGCGACGTGTATCTGTTTTTGATGTAGTCCATCCCATGCCACTGCCTGCTTCTAGACCCTGCCAGCCTGCAGCTGCGGCCCCCGGTCATTGTGTGTGTGTCCCACTCTGCGTCCATCCAATGTTTGTCTTGTACTTGAGCCTGGCTATGTCGTTTTGGTTTTATCTGGAGCACTAAATGCCATTTTTTTCAGCTCTCTGCAGCGGGCCACACGGTGCAGTGGTGCACGCTATTTGCTCAGCCTTCATGCCATTGCCATCGTCTCTTAGATTGAGTTTGATATTCAGGCTGTCTTTTCTGTATGAAAAAATGTCTAATTTTGGCAACTTCTATCACTATATTCCTGGTGATCATCTATACCCATCTATATTTACCTCTTCGTGAAGCTTCTGGAAAAAGCGTGTGCGTGCGTGTTTGCATGAGCCCGTACACAGGAGCTACCTTCAACACCGGCCTTATGACTTTCACGCCACGTGGTTTTCTTATTTGACAACGTTTTATTCATTCACCGAATCCATCTGGAGTCCACACTGTGCGCCACACAAGCTGTGGTCCCGCAGCTCAGGATGTAGGGTCTGGGGACCAACGGCCTCTGTGTGGCCAGGGACCACATTAGAAACACAAAAGCCAGGCTCCTCCCCAGACCTCCTGAGTCAGAGCCTGCGTCTTAAACAGGATTTCCGGGTGATTTTTGTGAATGTGAAAGTCTGAGAAACACTGCCTTATAGCTAAGGTAACCATACCTCCCGGCTTCATCATTTCAGGCACTCTCTTTTGCCCTCAACATTGCCCTCCTTTAGACAGTAAATTATGTGGCTACTTCTGATGATGAACCTTGGATACAGTACCTTCTACGTTCCTACGCATCCTTGGAAGACACAGCTGTCGCTCTGAGTTCCCTTTGAGAGCAAGTGGTGACAGAGTGCGGCCGCAGTGATGGCAAAGGGACATTTGAGGGCGTGGCTTTCCTGTCGGTGGTCGTGCTCTGTCCTTTCCCGTGGTGTGTCCTCAGCTTCGTTTTTGGCCTGTGAACTGGGAAGTGTTGGGGGATCATCAGGGGACGCTAGCAGCAGGGCATCGTGCTCACTAGAAGTGGGCACCCCGAGCATCCTCTCCTTTCAGACAGAGCTGTCCTGGCAACGGCTTGCAGGTGGTTGGTATCACCATCCCGTGGCAGCTGTGTGGGTTTCCTGTGGCTGCTGTAACAACTCACCGCAAACCGGGCGGCTTAAAACAACAGGAATTTATTCTCTCCCAGTTCTGGAGGCCACAAGGTCTTGAGGCCACACTCCCTAGGGAAGCTCTACAGTAGGGTCCTTCCTTGGCTCTTCTGGCCCCTGGGTGCTGCCGGCGTTCCTTAGCTTGTGGCCGTGTCACTCCAATCTCTGCCTCTGTCTTCACATGGCCTTTTCTTCTGTCTGTGTCAGATCTGCCTCCGTTTCTGTAAAGGACACTTACGACTGCAGTTAGAGCCCACTCAGATAATCCAGGACGACCTCCCTATTTCAAGATTTTTAACTTAATCAGACCTGCAAAGTCAATTTTGCCACATAAGGTAACATTTGCAGGCTCCAGGGATTAGGCCAGGGGCAGCCTTGGGGGCACCATTTTCCAGCCCACTGCAGCATCCGAAAGAAGGTGTGTTGCGTTGCCAGACAAACTAAACGGGACGTTGCCCCCATGCAGCGCAGACAGACTCAGACACTATTCCTGATCAGGCGGACTGTTGAGTGTTTCCATACCATCCCCTGTTCCGCTCAGGTAGGCTCTTCCTCATTCCTTGCTGAGCACCTGTTTTGTGGCTTACTTCAGTCTTCAGGGAACCCCACAGGTCTGCAGTGCACGTTGATCGCCTCTAATTCAAAAATCCAAAATCCGAAATGCTTCAAAATCTGAAATTTTTGAGCACTCGCATGCTTCCACCAGTAGAAAATTCCACACCTGACTTCATGTGATGGGGCACAGTCAAAACACAGGTGCACAGCACACAGGTTACTTGCCTGCCATTGCTCCCTGTGGCTGCAGGGAGGTGATTCAGGTGTTCTGGCGATGCTCCTGTGCCGCTCGGTTACTCTGGACACGTTATTTTTTCACTGTGTTAATGGCATGTCATATTTTTCACTGTTAAGTGCTTATGTGTGAAGAAGTGTAGGGAAATGAGTGCTTATCAGTTGCATATAAATTCAGAGTCAGGAATAACAGTGGTGACAAACAACCACAGAGGGTCCACTGGGTGGCTCAGATAGGGACACCTTTGCTTTCTGATGCTTCAGTGCACACAAACTTTGTTTTATCCACAACATTATTTAAGAAGATTGTATAAAATTGCCTAAAGGCGATGTGTATGAGGTGTATCTGAAACATAAATGAATTTTGCACTTCAGCTGAGGTCCTAACCTCAAGATATCTCATTATGTACATGCAGATAATCCAAAATCCGAAAAAGAAATCTGAAATCTGAAGCATTACTTGTCCTAAACGTTTCGGATAAGGGATAATCAACTTGAAATCTCCTCCTATTCCGCAGGTGGGAAGGTGCCTGGCCCCATTTTTACCCTGCAGGTGGTTGATGTGCTGTTTCCACAACATGAGGGGTTCTGTTTGCTTAACCAGCAACAGGGCAAAGGGCGCTGCCTGTCGGACGGTGGAGGAGAGGGCAGAGGGCAGGTGTGGGGACTGTAGGGTTAGTGGAAAAGCCAGGCGGGGAGCTGGAGGCGAGCGATTCCAAACCCTACCCGAGATGGGCTGCTTCCGGGGACTCCTGCGAGCACCTCCTTGGCTTGTCTGGTGCCGGCCCCCGGACCGAGGGCTGGGTTCTGGACAGCTGTCTCAGGCACATTTGGTTGAAAGGGCAGGGGCAGGCTCATGGGGCCCTTAGAAGGCACCAGCACTGTGGGGCCCACGGGCACCTGGGGCGCACTCTGGACCCTATCCCCTCTGTCGCCTGTGCGCACGGGAGCCCGTCGTGTTGGAAGAGCAATCCTGCTGTCTTGCGGGCTTCCGCGGGGCATCCTTGAGTTTTGACAATTTTACCTTGTAAGCCTCTCCCTCCTTTTAGGAGATAAGACTGTGCTGTTCTCTGCTTCCATGGTCTCTGGTTTGTGGAGATTCTCTGAGTGCAGGAATTGGGGTAGATTAAATTGGGGAGGGTTCAGAGGACCCATTCTGGGGGTGCTGACCCAGGATGGATGCATGATACTACTCAGTAAATGCGACTCCACACTCGCTATTCCAGGGGCGCTGGCTGAGACCAAGGCTCAATTTGAAACAGAACGTGTAGGCCCCGAGGCCGTGCTCCGTTGGAAAGTGTGTGTTGAATGCAGAGTCTGGGTCCTGGCGTGCGTATCGGGCTGGGTGGGTACTGGTGAAAGTGGGGGGCCTTCTGTCTTTGGGGTGCAAGGCTTAGGACTTTGAGGGGACAGGGCCCTCTCTGTGACCTCTTAAGAGATACCAGCCCTGGAGGAGTCACTGGGGCCCCTTACCTTCCTTCTGGAGATGTGGGGCCCCGTGCAGGCTGTTCTCTGAGCTCCTGAGCTAGGCCACCGAGGCTCACAGGTGCACCCCTCACCTGGGGGCTGCCTCCCTCCCTCCCCGGCACAGCCCCGGAGGGCAGGGCCTCGAGGTGGGGATGGGAGGGTGTGCGTTTCCTGTCCCCCTCCCTCCTCCTCGAGGAGAGCCGAGCTCCTGGGAGCCGTGCAGAGGTGCGCAGCTCCGAGGATGGTGTGGGTTATAAATTGTGTAACCCTGGAGGAGAGTTCACTTGATCACCGTGTTTTACACTTTTCTCTGCAGAACGTCGGTGACTTAATTAACCTACTTGTGGATGTAGCCGCCGAAAGATACATTTCCCGATGCATCTCCATCTCTCTTCAGTCATCATATACTTAAATTGCAAATTCTCGTGAACTGTAACCCCGTGTCTTATGGCTCTTGCTTCTACATTTCCCTGTAGATGTTCTGTCTTCAAATGTGTCAAAGTTAGAGTGTGTGGCTGTGAGAGGAAGGTATAGCTATATTAAACTACACAAAAAAACCTCCCTTGAAGTAATGTTAAGAATATGGCTTAATACTCCTAATGACAGTCAATTCCGAGTGGTTTCAAAGCCCATTGTTCACCCCACGCCATCACAGAAGGGCTGCGTGCAGCAGCTTAGGCGTGTGGTGGGGACCTGCCGCGTCCGCAGCACTCGGGGGCTCATTCTGGAACAATGGGAGCTCACACTGCATCGCCTCACTCCCTTTATTCTGTAAAATCCTTGCTCCCTCCCTCCCGAGCACTCACTGTCTTTCCTCCACCTGCAGGAGAGCCTCTCCCCATAACTTTAGAAAAGATTACCTTAAAATGTAATGGTTTTTCTTTTTGGTAAATTTATAAAAAATTTGAGGCTAGAGAATCACTGAATTATGATCAAAACAAGTCATGGTTAATCTGTGTGTGACTGTTCTCCCTTAAGGTGGCCTAAGAAGACATTTGCACATTCCCCCTCCCAAAAAACCAATTGATTCTTTTGAGCTCAAAATGTTGTATCATAAGCACATTTTTATGGCTAAAATTGGGGTTTACAAAGGGAAAACGACAAGCCTGTAATTGGCATACTTGGTATGAAAGTTTGCTTGCATATAGGAGATTCATGTTTGTAATTTCATTTTAGGAAAACATCCTAAGCATCCGGAGAAACCACAGGAGGGGGAAGGGCTGTGGGAACTCTCTCTCCAGAACCACCTGGTTTCGGATTCACCCATAAAAATGGAACCACATGGAGTTTTAGTCCAGTATTCTGGGATCTGTAGGCATTTCCACCCAACTGGAGATGAAACTTGAAGTGCAAACACTTGGCAGCTGACATTTTTTGAATACAGTCACTGTTGTATTATATTTATCATGACTACATTTTTGTTCTCTATTTAGAGTTCCTAATCATGCCTCTGTCATGCTTGGTTCCTTTGTAGTCATATGTGCTCCATGTTGTTGGGGCTTAGCCACGCTTGAAACATCTCAGGGCCACAGAGGAGACAGTGATACACAATTAACCATGACTTAAATCTGTATGAGAACAGGAGGCACAATGACCTGGCTTTTTGTCTGTAGTGGTCTCCTCCCCTCCCCTTCCCTTCTCTCCTCCCCTCCCCTTCCCCCTTTCTCTCCTCACCTTGGTCTATCACCGTCAAATTCCCCACGTTGAACATGCTCTATCTGTTAGAGGACAAGTGCAAAGATTTTGCTTGGACTATAGGGAAATTTTCTTTTGGCTTTAAATCTTAAATAGAAAATTCATACAACATCAAGGATATAAAATGAAAAGTAAAGGCTTACTTTCTATCCACATATTTGTGTGTACAGTTGTCCCTTGGTGTATGAAGGGGATTGGTTCCAGGATATGCCCCCCCCCGCCAGGCATATACCAAAATCTGCACATACTCAAGTCCCACAGTTGGCCCCGCAGAATCCACGTATAGGAAGAGTTGGCCCTCTGTATGCTCAGGTTTCACATCCTGTGAATACTGTATTTTCCATCAGTGTTTGGTTGGAAAAAAATCTGCATGCAAGTGGACGTGTGCAGTTCAGATCTGTGTGGTTCAAGGGCCAACTGTAATTGAGTGCTTTTCCGTCAGTTGTCTGTCTGCTTGTCCCTGATTTTGTCTTTTTCATCCGGTAAAATGGGCTCTTGCAGACTTGCTCCTCCTTCCCTTGGACACTGCTCCCTGCAAACGCATCTTCCCAGCAGCTGCATGGTGTGCACATGGCTGCGTCATGACTTTCTCTCTTCCAGCCATCGTGGTGGGCACTGAGGCTGTCTGCAGTGTCTCACCTCTGTGAAACTGCGGCCACTGTGTCTGTGGTCGGTGTGTGCTGGTGAGACCGTTTCTGCAGGATGTGTTCTCAGACGCGGGGTCGCTATGCCAGAGAGGTACATGCAGCAATGCTGCACTGGGCTGCCACGGGAATCCGAGGAGACGCACGTTTGCTGGGTCAGGCTCTGCGATGGACTCTTTCTGTATCATCTCGTTTAGCCCTTGCTGTGGTCCCAGAGGGTAGGAGGAACGATTTGTTTCTTATGCGGATGATGGAGCTGAGGTTAAGTTACTAGTCTCAGGCAGAACACTAGGAAGTAGCGGTCCTGGGATTGCACCCCGACTTTTCATGCCATGTCTTGTGCTCTGACTCCTACAAAACCTGCCTCTGCTGATCTCATATTTCAGTGACATTCCATGGTTCGATCCCAGCAGCCAGCTGTGCCCGTCTGGTAAGTGTCATGGCTCTTATTCGGGGCTCCTTGGAGACCCCCTTCCATGGGAAGAGCCTGTGACTCGTGTTCCTAAGAGCACAAGCACATCCGCCACCTTTTCTTCTCACACTTCCCCCAGGTGACTTGGCATCCAGGCGACAGTTGTGCACAACCCCAGGGCCTGGAGAGTTGTCCCCGTGCACACAGCGGGTCTCCCGCCCAGGTCCTCTCTGCTCAGATGGGAGCTACCTTCACACACCTGGGTTCTTCTGGGGAAAATGCTCTTTCCCTGCGGCCAGGCCTGGCGTCCTGGTGCTTTGGGGATTGAAGCAGCAGGAGCTTTGGGTTTAGGGGTGTGGGCAGGATGGTCTGGGATGAGGGGAGGAAGGGCTCACAGTAGGACAGTTAGCTGTGGCACCAGGGCGTGCTGATGGAGGGGGAAGAGGTCGTGCTGGAAGCAGGACTTGGTCCCTGACTCTGGGCACAGATCCTGGGAGGGCAGGAGGCTTGGAGAGGGGGTGGGGAGGGGACTGGCTGGTCTGGGCGCAAGCCCCTCCTCCTAGCCCTTAGCTTCAAGGCCAGCCCGGGGCTTAGGCGGGTTCTAGGGTTGGGAACTCTCTGCTCTTGCTTCTTCCCTGCCACGCTCCCCTTTCTTATATTCCTTCTGGGATTTCTGCAGCAGCGACAGTCTTTCCACACACTTAGCACTGAAGACCAAATCGAGGGTGATGACGCCGTGGACAGGCTGCTCCTGGGCGTCAGACCCACCTGGGCAGCTCAGGGAGTGGGAGGCTGAGCCAGCACCACCTGTCCTAGCTCTCCCCATGCCCAGAGGCGGGCCCTGCATTGCTGGGGAACCCGCAGCCGGTAGTCAGGGCTGTCCTAGCTCCTCCGGGGCTGTCCTGCTCTCCTTGGAGCTCAGTTGGCCTGTGCCTCACCGTTGAGTGCTCAGGTGATGAGGTCTGAGGGGTGGCTGTCCCCACCCACCTTGGGACCCTCAAGTGCTCAGAGACCAGGCCAGGTCCTCTTAGCCTTGTGCTTGTGGGGCACGGTGACACCAGCCTGCCGTGGCTGCCCCTTTGAACACTGATATTTGCTCAATCAATCCTGGCCCCATGAAGGACAAAGTGCCCATTGGGAAGCAAACCCAGGATGAGACAGTACGTGGACATGAGCGATACTTGCCAGGTAGACCCTGGAGGCTGGGCTGCTTCCCTGTTCTGCATTTAGCCAGACATGCCAGACGCCAGAGGCTGAAGGAAGTTCAGTTGTATTCACTTTGCACATGTTTATCGAATGCCTGTCTGGGCCAACTCTGCGCTGGGCTGGGGACGCGCACAGCTCAGTAGGGCAGGGCCTCGGCCCTCGGATTCACAGCAGAACAAGGTGTGGCCACACCACACTCAGCGTGGACTCTGCAGTGCAGGTGTTGACTGTCCTTAAGGGAACTTTGGGAGTGGGGGGGTGGGGGCGTCATTGAATTCGCCTGGAGGGGGCAGTTCCCTGGGGTGGGCGATCCCAGTGTCCAATCCTAAAGGTTATATAGGAACCTTTTAGGGCTCAGATAACCCACCTCTCCCAACTCTGAGGACCTTGAGCACCTTGGAGAAGATGCTCTGTAAGGATTAGCTTGGTTCCAAGAATTTATCGCACTAGAAAACAGCACCCGGCAAGCAATTGGCAGACTAGATGGTGCCAGGACTCAAGATGAATATGCAAAATAAAGCTGAAAATAAAAGCGAGTTCACACTCACCCCAGGCCCTCACCTTATGGGCTGTTGACGAACAGCAAAGGTACCAGGAGTCTGGTAGGAGTATGTGGAGCAGAGAGGCTGAGTGTTCAGAATCCTACTCACTGAACACACGCAGTGGAGACGAGCCCGGCCTGGCATGATGTATTGCCTCGCGGAGCCTTTATGGGAGGGACATTGTTGATAATGTAGCCCCTGTTTTAAAGAGCGAAGAGTGGAGTTTTAGCTTAATGGGCAGACTTAACTTTCTCTCTACTTTGGTTTTTTTCAGATTCATTGTAATCAAGTGCACATCTATTTGCCTCTTATCCTTAAAAAGCCATTATATTTAAATTTTTTTTGCTTTTGTACTGTCATTTCAAAGAATCAAACGATTTTTAATAATCAGTGTTAGGAGCTTAGGATAATATTGGTTGAATTTTTCACATTCAAAGGCAAGTTTCAACCTTTACTATCCACCAAACTTCAATTAATTTATTTCCTCTTTAAGGACCTAAAGGCAATCTGAATCATTTTTGCTGTCACGTAACATCCCCAAACAATATTTTATGAGGCTGAGTTTAGTTAGTGGTTAATAGATTCAGGCTTAGTTAAGGCTTGTACATGGGCAGCTCCTTGTTTTAGAAATGTCTGTTTATTATCAGTTTAATGCAGATGAAACTACTTATTCACTCTTCAGAAATCCTTTATGACTCCTAATTAAAGTCTTTGTCTGAACACAAAATAATTAATACATAAAATGAAGCCACGGGAAGGAAGCAATTGTGAAACAGTCACTTGCTTGTGTGTCGAGCAGTATTTAATCATTAGAGGAGCACAGTGTTTGCACTTTTGGAAAGAAAACAAGACGCAGACTTCATGTTTATTTAACACTTTGACTAGTTCTTCTCGGAGGTATGAAATGAGTCTTATGGAGTGCTGCAACAGTAAATCAAATGTTCTGAAAATTACAGGGTCTTAAACAGTAGTGTCATTTTAAACCTAAATAGTTTGGCGGTGCTCCGGCATATAAAACTGACCTCTTAGAGCAACGTGGACTGTTTACGCTGAAAGACAAGTAAAGGAAATAAAAACAAGACATAAAATATAGTGCTGCTGGGGTGTCATTCCTTCTGGTTTGGTTTCCGCTTGAAATCTGATGCTACCGATGGGCGCTGAGTGTTCACTGCCACCAAGGAGACGTCCTTGTGTGTCCCCCGGGAGCACCCCAGTCCCTTTGCTCCACGAAGGCACCTGCAGAGCACCTGCAGAGCACCACTGGGCTGAGCAGTAGCTGGTCCCCGCGAGGCGGGACATGTCCATATTAGATGAATTCTCATTAGTGCACGTCTGAAGGCAGCGCTCAGATTCACAGCCGGCTCTTTTTACAGGGACCATAAATAAAGGTGACTGGCTGGCCCAAGGGATTGATCCCAGGATAACGAATTTTCACCTCTGGGTCACGGCTTCAAACGAGACCAGGACAGAGACATGGCGGTCTCCAGTCGGGGGAGAGGTGCTCCCGGGAGATGCCCAGGGCTTGCGTTTGCATCTTGCAGGAGTGAGGCGACGCCCTGGAGAGAAGGCGGACAGGGAAGGCGGTCCGTGTGATGCGGGGGTCTGTCCCCACGACCCGTCCTGTGGCCTCTGGCTCAGGGTGCGGTCCTGCGCTCAGGAGAATGGGGCTGAGGAGGAGAAAGACACAAGGGAAGGAGGCCAGTAGGTCCGGACCCTGCCCTTTTCTTTGCCTTTTACGAAATCCCTCTCTCTTTCCTTTGCTCACGGACAGGCTGCTCCCACCCGTCCAGCACGAACAGGGAAGCTCTGGCCTTTCCTGTCCCCTGGGTCCTTGGCCGCCCTGTGCACTTTGCCTGCAGCACGTGGCCAGGCCCGTGGGTTTTTATGGTGGTTCCTGTTGCCCAGACAGAGCCAGGGCAGGTCCCACTGTGCTTCCTCCCCTGCAGCCCTCACACGTTGTACATTCATTTCAGAAAGTTGGGAGCATACAGAAAAGCAGAAATGGTAAATAAGCGTCACCAGTGATCCCACACCCAGTCGGAAACGCTGTGACCCTCGCGGTCTGTCCTCCGTGCGTGTTGTGTTCCCACGCCATCGTAGCTGTGCTGCACGTGCTGTTTTATGTTTACATCGCAGGATTTCGCAGTATTGTATGGAGTGCATGTACTACCGTTATTCAACCAAGCCCTGATCGCTGGGCGTCTGAGCTGTTTCCAATTTCATGCCGTGCTACAGGGCCGTGCCCTTTTTGATTCATCCAGGCCAGCATCTTCCACGCCTGTGGCTTCTCCCTGGGGGAGCCCACCTGTGCCGCTGCTCTCGCTCCACACCCCCTGCTCTTGCTCGGCATGGACCAGGGGCTCCCACGGTCCACCCTCCACTCAACCTGCCCCGCATGCTCTGGACGGGGCACAGGCCGCCTGCTTGCCCGCCCGCACCTGCGGCTCAGCAGGCATGTTCTCCGTTGGATGCCGGGCTTGTGCCTGTGAGAAGGGCACCGGCCCCAACCTGTGAGTCACTCCCAGTCTCCAGGGAGGTGGAAGGATGCTGGGACTCACGTGTGCGGCCCAAGGAAGCC
Organism: Cheirogaleus medius; assembly: GCA_008086735.1. NCBI lineage: Eukaryota > Metazoa > Chordata > Mammalia > Primates > Cheirogaleidae > Cheirogaleus > Cheirogaleus medius. The sequence continues at coordinate 1,671,735 of VBSM01003144.1, forward strand.
GCCGTGAAGGAGAGGCCATCATGTGCTGCCAAGTATAGACCAGGGAGGTGGTCTTAGGATTTGGAGATTGAGCGAGAAGGGTTTTTGGCCCAGGTGGTAGTTTAGCTGTGCTCCGAGGACGGGGTGAAGGAGAAGGTGGCAGTGGGAGTGGGGGGAAGCATCTAGGCTCAGGCGTCCCCCCCAGGGCAAGCTCAGAGACTGGGAGATGCAGGTGCGTGGGGGGTGGCGTTTGCTGTGAGTAGCAGAACAAGGTGCTGGGTTCTCCACGCGAGTTGCGGGTGCGATGCCGCTGCAGGGAAGTTCTGAGCTGCTCCGGTCATGCAGGAGCTCAGTCATAATGCACGGAAAAGGGGCTGGAATATTTTGACTTGGGAGGATATATTTCATCTCATCTTTCCCGTATCTCACAGATACGAAGTCGTTCTGTGGATTTCTTTGGGTGCATTGCACCCTTTCGTAGTCGTGTGGGATCCGCCGCCGCAGGGGACAGTGCACGTCTGGAGCCTGACGCTAGAGGCCGCGTGCAGAGGTGCACGGAGACGGGCTTATGCCGCCGTCGGTTCAGCTGCTCCCTCCCCTCCCAATGTGGCCGAGACTGCCCCTCCCTGAACCCCACTCAGAGGAGCCCCAAGGCAGGCCTTCGTCAGGAGGCTTGAGCGCCTCTTTTCCTGGGGACCACCAGACGTCCCTGGGGCTCGCTGACCACGCAGCATTGCAGGGACAGCAGGGACGCGCAGGACTGAGGTTCTGATCCCGACGTGAAGGAGGCCTAAAGGGGCGTCTCTTGGCATCACTAAACCTCTGAGGGACAGGCCACGGCAAGTCTAATTATTAATCTTTGGGAAACTTGACCCTTCAATTAACTGAGTAATAATTGCGTTGTGGACCATCGAAAACCCTGCATTATTAATGAGCACTTGGGGTCAATATTCGTTGCTTCACTTTGTCGTCTGTGATATTTATCACTTGTAATATGACTTCCTGGTTAATTATACAGAATCAGGCAGCATTCACTTTTGATTAATGTGGAAAGTTCATACAGACTTTGTTAAAAAAACATTTATTATGTGTGATGTATTGAAATAAGCCTTTTTCTCCCCGAGCTTTGTCCTATGTACATATGTTTTCAATATTTAGAAAATTTTCCTGTGTAGAGGAACTTCCTGATACATGAAATTGAGAAAATTTAATAAATCATGTTAGCCACCTGCGCGATGTGTGTTTCTTATTGTGATACGATCTTCTTGTGGGAAGGCTCGGGTCGTAACTTATGCAAGATGATAAACGCGTTTCAACTTGCAGGAACTGCTGCGAAACCATGTTCCAGGCGGCCCTCGCCGCACAAGGGACGGCGAGGCGTGGTGGGAGGAGCATGTTCTTGGCGTCGCAAGACTTGGGCCATAATTAGCTGCGTGACCTTGGGCAACTTACTCTGCATCTCGTCATCTCATAAATTAACGTGTATTCATTGATTAATACCTCCCCAGCCTCCCATGCAGAGTGAGTTCGAGAATCAAAGACTCCGGTGTGTGTGAGAGGGGCTTGTGCCGTGAACTATGCCCACCAGGTTGTCGTGTTCATTTGGGCAGACTTCCCTCCAATTCCTCTCGTAGCTGCAGAATTACCACTTGGCATTTCTGGGCAGAGGTCGTTTCCAGGTGAGAAAGCCAGCTAAACTTTCTGGAGCATAGACACGCCAGAGAGCTGCTCACTCCTAGGAAGGGAGCAGGAATCCAGGCTTTTGCATGTTATGGGCTGAATTGTCCTCCCCTCGGCCAAATTAATATGCTGATGTTCCTGGTACCTCAGAATGGGACTGTGTTTGGAAATAGGGCCATTACGGAGGTAATTAAGGTAACATGAGGATATATGGCTGAACCCTAATCCAACATGACCAGTGTCTTTGTAAGAAGAGACGAGGACACAGACTCAGTGGAAACCTTGTGCAGACGCAGAAGAAAGACGTTTACGAGCCAGGGAGAGAGGACTCAGGAGGAACCAACCCCAGCAACGCCTGATCTTGGGTGTCCGGCCTCCGGGACCGTGGGAAAGCAGCTTTCTGTTGTCTAAGCCCCTCGCCTTTGCCGTTCGCCAGGCAGCTCAGCCAGCGGACGCACGTTGTGGGGACTGTCCCAGGCCAAGGGGCTCAGGCACCCACTCTGGGGTCTGGGGATGGCCTCGTTCAATTCGGCTCAGCGGGAGGGTGTGCTCGGGAGGGAACAGGGAGGAACCAGACCTGAGCGAAGGACACCTTTGGTCCCACCAATGGGGAGGGGCAAAGAAGATGGCTCTTGGGTGCCCTGAGCACCTGGTGTGTGGGGGAGGGGTGAGACCTCTTCCCAGGCTCCCGTCCTGACAAAGGGCTGCACCCCACCCCCCAATGCAGACTGCGAGGGAGCCCGGCCTCCAGTGCCTGCTTGAGAGCCTGTTGATGCCAGGGTGGCCATGGTGGGTGAGGCCGAGGCTTGGTGGCTGGGGCACCCTCAGCCCAGACGTCTGATGGACACACCCGTGCGGTGCTGGCCTTGGAGACTGGTGGGTTCGTCAGCACCGAGGAGCGCGTGCTGGTAGCCACACAATGTTTACAGTTCCGTCAGGTCCAGACCCCCAGAAAAGGGGTTCGTTTTAAGCCCTTGCAGATGAGGATAGCAAAAGGGCATCTAAACCCAGAAGATCTAAACTCAGTAGCAGGGCTGGCTGTGAAGCTATAGCGGCTGTGGCCGTGGGCACCTTCCAGCCCACAGTCCCTCTGTCGCCGACTGAGCGCTGTTTCCTCCTTGGCGTGACGACAGACGTAAGCCTGTCTCTGTTTCTTCATCTTTGGAAAAGGGACGCTACTTTGTACATTCATGTGCCAGAGGGAGGTGGAGGCCAACATTAAAAAACACACAATTCCAGGACTGTCGGGGCAGAGAGGAGATTCCAGAGCATCACCTCTAATCACCTGTATCATACAGGGAAGGGGAAGCCCCAAGAGGTGACCTCCTGTCACCCATCTGCGTGTAGGAGGGAACCGTCACCCGGACCCAGGCAGAGCCGTTAAACCGCCATGAGAGCAGGCGATGTGGAGTTTAACGTGACGTCACGTGATTTGAGGCTGCTGGGAGCCTTTAGATACGAGTGGCCTGGGGTTTGGACTTTTGGGACCTGTGAGGCTTGTGGCTTTGTCAGCGGGTCAGCTATTGAGCAGAAGCTATGGGATTAGAGGGAAAATGAAGTCTGCCCAATTAGAAGGACTCAGTTTATAGACATAGGCAATGGAGAGCCTGCATGAAAGAGAAAAGTCAGTGATTTCCTCTGATTTAGGACCAAAGTGTGTGAAGGCCGTGGCATTCCTAGGTGTGTCTTTCCACGCGATTGGCCTATCTGGACCTGGAGGGACCATCTTCAGAAAGATGGGTCCTTATTTTTGTGTGCACCAACTCTCCTCAGGCAGGGAGGCAGAGAGGCTGGTGAGCTCCTGTGTGCAGTGAAGCCGCCCCTGCACCTGCATCGCGCCCAGCCTGCCCGGCCCCTCTCCTTCCCGTGGGCCGGGGAGCTGACCACCCTCTGTCCTCGCGACAGCTCAGGCTCAAGTCCTGTGGCCCAAAGGCCAACGACTAATATCCTGAGCCACTTAGCCATGAAATATTCGGTTATATAAAACATTTTTTGACAAATTATCTGTCCACTCTAGATGAAGTTAACATTTCTTTTGATCAATAAAAGAAATATTGAGATTACGAGCTAAAGACTGTCTGCGTTTCTGTCTCGTCCTAGTGTTCGCCCTATTCCAGCCCCTCTGCTTTAACAAGTTTTAGTAGAGCTGTTAGAATTTCCATTCATAATATATGATGGGTTTGTACGAATTTCCTCCGTGTGTGAAACCTATTTAATGTTAACATTCTCAAATTGGACTTGGTCATAAATAATGCACCAAGAGAAGTGAAATGGTGCAGATTATTTCTTTGTGTTGTACCTGTCAGGCCAACAGTTACATTTTTGGAATTTGTAAATAGTTTTGCATAACTTGTACCCAGGTTACTTCTATCACAGAGAAAGGACTCTTTGTCCCACTTTACGTAAATTAAAAACTTTTAGCCAATTTGTGGTCAAAAAACAGATAGTGGAAAGAGCTTGCAGACAGCATTTATTTTGTATGTACATTAATGGGCACTTCCATTTTTCCTGGAGGCCAGAATCCACTTTGAAATTCATGTTTGATAAATTCCCTGGCTTTCCGAGTAATTTAACTGTCTACAGGGCTGTTGATCCTCTGAGTGTATCATTGAACCTTGGGGACTTGTGCACCATTTCTGCATATCCAAGTTCAAATATATGCTCAAGATTGGTTTAAATTTTAAGTTGTTGATCTTATTTCTGATAGATTTGTTAGCTTATCCTCCATTTCATTTCTAAAACCTGCTCCTAATCCTCAAATACTCTCTTCTTAAACACATCTTTGCTAAATTCATCGATTGTGTTAGTAAAATGTATATTGAACAGTCGTTCCGCGAGCGTGCCGTAACATGAATATCGTTAGTCCCTTCGCTCAAAGACCAGAAGAAGTTTGATAACCTGGCTGTCAGTTATCACCTGCCTTCTAATTTGTTATGACTCGTAGGTAGACCATTAGTTTTCAAGTCTGTTGCAGTATTTCTTTAAAATTTTCACCAATTTTAATAGATTTTTAATAATTTTCATGCTATCAGTTATGCAATACAAAATGCAAGCGGAGTCTATTTTTAAAAAATCTTTTTGTTATGTTTACTCTTAGAATTCTTGAGATTTTGTTGGTATTACCGATGTTATATTTCCAAATGAAAGTTTCTGCCCCATTGTTGCTGATAAAGTACGTAACTTTTTATCCCGGTTTTGTTTCTAAGGAAAATGTCTAGCATTAATAACGGTGAGTTAATTCTGCAAGCACTGAATTTAAAGCCTGTGCCATGTTCGTAAACTACCTTCTCGTGGGCACGCGAAGATTCCCAAAGCACTTTCATACGTGTACGTTTTTTGAGGGCGTGACCTTTGAAGTCACCTTGAACTGCGGCTGCATCTGGGGGTGCGGAGGCTCAGGCGGGGGGTGGCTGGCTGGTCTGCTGGCGAGGGAGCTGGCGCTAGAGCGGGAGGCAGCCAGGCCCCAGCTCACGCCTCTGTCCGTGGCCTTTGTCTCCTCCGTGCTGGATTGTCCCGTCTTTCTGAGAGCAGGTCTTTCAATGACATACATTCTAGTCCAAGTCCCAGAAGCATTTGCGTGTCTCCTTTCCTGTCTCCCCCCACCTGTGGAGCGCACCTGTCCGGCTCCGTCTTCCGTTTCTCGGCAGCTCATTTCTTCCCCTAAGTCAGTTCGGAACTTTAAGTTCTCTTTCTACCTCTTTATTATTTTTTCTTCCCTTCTCCATAAGGAAATTAGCCTAAAGGAAAAAAATAAAGTCCTTCTGTGTGGCCTGTTCAGCAAGACTTAGGCACTTCCTCTCTTTAGTTTTCAGACCCGGCCGGACCTGCAGTGTCAGAATTCAAATTTACAGTCTCTGGGGCAACATTTTAATAGAGTTTTTGCTGGTGTTAAAGCTTAACTCTGGTGTTATATTCATACTCTACCATGGAGGTTTAACCACCCAATTTTATTAGCAGCAAAATAAAAGTATCAGGAAAATGAAATCTCGGTGTTTGTGTCATGGGAGGAGCGGTCTCGCCCCGCGTCCCAGTGGTAATTTATATCTTCTTGGATCATGGTGCACGTAAACTTGGATAGCAGTAAAAAAAGAAGCCATCTGAGAACATTTCTGACTTAAACGAATTATGTGTAGGAAAAGAATACCCAGCCCATATTATCTTTGCCTTTTAAGGAAATAAAGCTTTGACGGCAGGAGTATCTGATACAGTTATGCACCCTGGACAAAGATTACTTTGGAGGCTAAATTAATAGATCTGGAACATGGAAATAAGAATAATGAATCTATTTCATTAAATTTTTTTTTTCAAATTATTTCTCTTCTAATCTTGGGCCTTCAGAAGAGTTTGGGGTCCTGCACTCAATAGGCTGTCTCGGTGCTCCCTGCTGCTAGGACGGTCCCTTCGGCTTGTTAGACTATGCGTGCACCAAGCCTGGGGGAAACGATGCTGACATCACCGGGACCGTTTAAAGGTTCATGCTGTTGGATTCAAGATGTGAAAAGGAAATTGCAGCCTTGGTTAAGAGGAGTTACATATGATCAGTTCGATGGCTGAAGACCAGTCAGGGCATCATTTCTCGTTTTAAGCAGAGAACTTTGGACTCAGACTCAGGGGGCTCTGGCCCTGGCTCTGCCACCGGCTTTCCGAGTCACTTCAAGCTTGGTAACGGGATGATGATGCCATGCCCTGGTTCCACAGGGAGCATCTTATGCGATAATAGAAGAGGAAGTGCTTGGAAACGGATGAGATGCTCTGTGGTGCCTCACCTCTGGGAAGGGTATGCCATTGGGTATTTTCCAGCTGTTCCCAGACCCTCCTCCCCTGGGTTGGAGGAACTGATGTTTGCCTTATCTGGGGATGCCAGATAAAATAGCAGACAATCAGTTACATTTTCTTTTCAGATAAACAATGAATAATTTTAGTATAATGTAACCCACTGATTGCATGCGATATACTTATAGTAAAATAATTTGTTGTTTATCTGAGATTCGGATTGAACTGGGCATCCTTTTTGTGGCTTAATCTAGCAGCCTGGATTTCCTGCCTTGCTCCAGGAGGGCCTTGCCTCTTCCTCTCCGTGTCCTGATGGGGCTCATGGTCTCAGCCTGAGCTAAGATGGGCTGGTGTCTGGGGTCAGAAGGCAGATGTTCACCTATGGATATTGATCCATATTTGCAAGTGACTTTCTACTTGGGTGCCTGGGCACGTCACTTAACCTTGCCAAGCCTCAGTATTCGCGGCTCCAGAATGAACGTCAAAACTCACTGTATGAGGCAGGTGGCTGTGAGGGTACAAGGAGCTGATGCAAATTTGGGGGAAGCTTTAAAGCACCGAGCACAGTAGTATTTCCATGTGCTTTGCTCTGGGAAGCACAGTAATACACTTGACCTCTGTTATAAAGGGGTGGTATGGGGCAGCCATACAGTAGTTCGATCACACTTGTTTTACAACAAAACATACTGATGAGTTCCGTAGTCCCCCAATTTCAGCTTTAAATGTCTTTCTTTGGCTTCACACGTATCGCTAGCAAATATTTTTTTTAACTGTCTTTGTCTGTTGCTTGCGGGGACCAGGTTTCTGGTTCCACCTTCAGAGCAGTCTCGGCGGTGCCTGGCCCTTCACGCCTGCTGAGAGGAGCATGTGGTTTGTGGCCCCGACACCTGGAAAAGCCAGGCTGTGCTCTCTGCCCCCAGCCGTCCCAGCGTCTTCTTCCTCCACGTAATCAATGAATCATGCCATCGTTGCTTCTAGAAGGTGGCGGCAGGGAATCTGGGGCTGGGGAGGGAGAACTGGCTGTGTCTGCAGTGGCGGACTCGGGAAGGCTGACTGGGCCGGGAGCCCGTCCGGCAGGATGGCAGCAGGCGAGACGAGGGTCGCAAGTGGGGCAGATGTTCCAGATGTCGTGACCTCTGGCCAGCGGCCGGGCTGTGCGTGCTCCCCTCCTGTGCGCTCCGCACGGGGGTGCTGGGTGGGTGCCCTCTGCCCTCTGCCCTCTCCCCTCTCGCCAAGCCCGCTGGCCTGACATCCCTCTAGTCTTTTCCCGGCTTCTTCAGGGAGCCAGTTACATTTTGAAGCCCCTTTCTTTTCCTCTCCACGAAGGAGTGTGTTTTCTCAGCCATTCTGGGCGCTTCCCTTTCATTTCCGGGAAAGAAAAGCTCGATCTGTCTTCTCCCGGCCGCAGGAATCCTCCCTGTCGGGCTGTGCGCTGTCCGCCTCCGTCCCACCAGATCCATCTGGTCCGGGCACCTTGTTGACTTTCTTACTGGCTCTTCCTCTCAGCTGCGTTTGGCCTTCTGATGCTTTTGAGATTCCTTCTGCTCTGGCGGAGCCATTTGTAAGGCTTCCCCTGGGTCCTCTGCAGTGTCTGCTGCCTCTCTCCTCCGCCAGGGCCTTCCCGCTCTCCGCGTTTTCCGTCCTCGCGGCAGGCTTTCCTCGGCAGCCTGAAAATTTTCTTTTCTTTTTCTTTTTTTGGCTTAATTTTGCTTTATACTCACAAAGGGTGGCGTTTTACTGTTCCCCACCCCTCTGATTGATTGAAAAGAATACTGTACCAATTGATTGAGATAAAAAATTAGTGCTTTGCCATAGAGAAGCCAAATTAGCCATCAGAAGTAGGTGCATGGAGTATTTTAAGAGTTTTTTGATTAATTCTCGTGATGTGAGGCCTTTTGACACAAAGTTTTATGTGCCGCGGTGTGGGAGGAGGAAGCAGTGGTAACGGGTTATTACAGATTTTTACTTTTACCTCTGGTTGATTTATTGGCCTATTCTTGTGATATGAAATAAGGGCACTGCAGATGGGAGGGTGTCTCCTTTTGGAGAGAACAATTCCTCTGTGTGTGTGTGTGTGTGTGTGTGTGTGTTTTCTAGCATGTAGGCTCAGAATTTCAGGGTCTAAGTCAAAAAGACACAGAGTGGGATTTTAGTGAAAGTGCCTACAGTTGTGGAAACAAAACAGCAGAAAGAGGCCCTTCTAACTCAGATAGATGCCACTCAGCACCTAAAAGTGACAGCTAATCAATTCTTGTATCACCCACGGAGAAGGAGAAAATCCTAATTTAACAGAGTGTTGATAGCAAATAATTATTAACGAGAAGCATTTTTGACAGTGACTCATTTGTTCTTATTTTAAAAACATGAAAACATACCCTATTTCTTAAAACCTGTTGTCAGCTTTGTGGTTTCCTTATTGCATCATTTAGGAATTAGTTTTATTACAGTCTACAATCTAACCTAAATCATTACAGCAGCAACTTTTTACATTTTACCATCTGAAAGCACTGTTACCAAACACGGCAGTCTTGGTTAGGCATTTTGAAGATTTCCTTACCTATACTCTTGAATTCGTATTTTAAAAATAAGGACTTTGTGAGTTGAATACTTTTGCTGATGGAAAGCAATTTTGCATGTTAGTTTGAATAGATAGATACTGGTATATTACATTCATAGTTCCACTTCATAGAAAGAGAAGTAGAGTATTATGATATAAGCACTTTACTTTTATCTCATATAAGCTGCAAAAACTCCATTTTTTTCAGTAAGTGGAAATACATTTAAATGCCTCACATTTATATACATATATATTTATTTATCGATGTTCAATATAAGTACAAATTATAACTGAAAGCAAAAGTATATTAATATTTCTAGGCAATCTGAATATAAAAATCTCTACTAACATTTCTGACTGTGCTATTTTGTTGTTTATTAAAAAGTTGTTGTTGTTTTTTTTTCATTTTTCCCTTTGTGATGGAAGCTTTGGCAAATATATACACGTTGCACTTTCACTAATCTATTAATCAAATTTGAGTATAGAAATGGTACTAAACCAAACCAATTGCCCACCTCTTTGGATTTTCATTGCTGTGATAGTTTTTTTTTTTTTTTTCCAATATCTTCTTCTTTCAGGTTAAAAAAAAGTCCAAGATGCGAAAGATGCGCCACGTGTGGTTTCTGGTCTCCGCCTCTCCGCTGTGGGGAGAGGGTACGGAGCAGCGCTATTCGCCACAAGACGGTGCTCTGCAGATGACGTTTCGTGAGTCGCGCCAGAGAAGACTGTAGTTCTCCAGGACAACTGGGGTGCTGTGAAGTACCCCATTATTCCCCAAGTCTTCCTTGTGAATGGTGTCCGTCTGGGGCCCCTGGTTGGACCGGTCAATGTTCCCAAACAGTACCGCATACAGAACATGTCCCGTGTAGACGTAAAGCACTAACGACACTGTAGGAGCAGCCGCTTTACGAGGTTTGATAAACATTTTCATCCTGAAACCCTCGCTGCCTCTGGGAAGCTTAGTCGGTGGCAGGCAGCAGGCTGGCTCTTTCCGAAGACTGATTTACCCTTGTTTTTGGATGAATACTTGGGAGCAAGAATGACATTCATTAGAAAAGTTTTGCTAGGAATGACATACTTGGAGTCAAAAAAGGAAGTGACTTGGCGAGCGTGGGTGTCAGACACGCACATTCCGATGGCCCCGACTCTTCTTCCCGCAGGGTCCCCCGCACCCCCGCAAAGGAGGAGCGGTACCCGCCCCCCCCCCAGGCTCAGTCCAGGCACACGTTGCTTAGCAACGCACAGGGCCCCGGAGATGCTGCCATCATGTTGGGAAGAGCAGCTTTGTGCCACCAGCGGTGGGGACCAGTTCACTAACAAGACCAGGAGGAAGCAGACAGCCTGGCACTGTTCTTCCAGAGCGGGCCTCTCTTGGAGCTGGAGAGAGAAGCTTCACTTCTCATCCCTCTTTATGAGGGCAGGCGGGGGGAGGCCTTCCATGGCGCATGGTTGCCGTCCCTCAGGGGTAAATTTTTAGCTGCAGAATTTATGAGTTGCACATTTATTTGATTTGGCTTTTGGTTAATTTTTTTTCTCCTCTTGTCAACCTGACAATATGAGGGCAGACGGATGCATTCCCTGTAGAAGAGGCAGTAAACGGCGCTCTTGGAGGCTGCTTTATAGAGGCCTTCTGGACTGTTCTCCTCCTCCTGCCCTCCCCCTCCCCGAACCACTCCTTCCTGCCTACCTTCTCCGCCCGTTGCCAGTTCCGCAAGGCTCATGTAGCCAGAACACTCCACTCTAAATAAATAAATCCTGAAATAAATATGGATGTGATTCTCATTAACATTACCTGTCAAATCCCTAAGCACAGAGCCCCCAAATGGCCCCCTGGGTGTCCCAGTAATTTCTGGAAAGCACATAAAAAAAGACGATCAGTGGGTATATTTGTGGAAATCATTAGCAGGGTGGGGGAAGATATGCTTATAAGTCAATAATTCTTTTTGACACGGCCTTAGCACTGGTTGTGTGACGACCCCCCTTAATGGAAGGAAAAGACATATGGCCCGAGTTTTATGACAGATGTCAGGAATCCTGAAACGTGGCACAAGGAAGATCTTGGTTATTTTTTTTTTTTT
>VBSM01003144.1:1682901-1702901 GCA_008086735.1 Cheirogaleus medius
TTTTTTTTTTGAAGGAGTGCTCTCAAGCGATACCGGCAGGCTTGCGTTTGCAGGACAGCTGGTTACGGGACCAAGAGTGGCCAAGTCTAGAAAGGGGTCCCGATTTGGAGAACACATTCCCAAGGCGTAGCTGTTGGATTTGGGTTGGGAGGAAAGAAGGTGCGAGAGACAATGCAGCACTTTGTAATCATTTATTAGTCTTGGAAAGGGCCCTGAAGGTACTTGAATTATAATAGAAAGCAGCGGTTATAAATCAGGCCATCAGCTCCAAGGCCCGCTCCCCGCAGCACCCGCGTTCGCTTGGGTGAGAGCTGCCGTTTTCTGGCCGTCACCTTGGTTTGTAAGCAGAAAGGAAACTTAGCTGACATCTAAGCACTTGATTTTCCTTCTTTTTATTTTTCTTTCTTTCTTTTTTTTTAAGCACTGAAGCAGTACCAGGCGCTTTCCTCTTGGCAAGGGCTCCATCGTCAAAGTGACCGTGGCCGATATTTTATCAAGAGCAGCGTTCTGAGTGCTTTCGACTGTGTGGCTGATTGATGCTTTCACTGACTTTTGCAGACCAGGTTTAAAAACGGTTCTACTTAACTGTCCTTTCTTTCTCCCACCAGCAACTCCAGCTCCAGGCTCCCACTCCGCTCGCTCCAAGAGCCAGCTTTCCTCATTGTTTCAATTCCCATCGCCCCTTGCTCCTGCAGCACGGGGGAGGATTGCGTCTCTGGAACCCTGAGTGGGAGCTGCTGGAGAGGAGGCCGTGGAACGAATCTCGCTTGGTGAGGCTGCGGAGGGTTAATCTAGGTGCCCTCCCCGCCCTCGGCCTCCCTGTCCCGGGGTCCAGCAGTTCTTTGCCGCGGTCGGCTGCGCCAAACCAGACATTACTTTCCCATTCTGCTGGTGAGCGGGATGTATAGAATAGAAACATTTCACATTGACTTTGAACCTCTCCCAATTATTTCAGGATTCGTTGGGGTTTTCACAGTCGCCTTCTCACAGGTTTTTGGGTATAATGGTAACCTTTCCCTTAGCAATGAACAGTGACAGTCCATCAGCCTCCCAACCAAGGTGCTTCTATTTCCAAAATTGGAGTTAATTGGGCGATTTGGAGTCAACAGTTTCAACTAAAGCTTCACATTTTATGTGTAATTTTGCACATGTAACCGCAAGTCCAAAGAGAAGTCAAAATTGGGACATGCCATTTAAATAAAGGCTTATTTTCTAATTTTATTAGCATTTCCATTTCTAGAAAATTTTATTTGGCTTTTTAGTTTGCTTATGTTAACACAATACAGATTGGTTTTTTTCCAAAAAGAACAACTCTAGTTTCCTTTAAATGAAGTATTTATTTATCCAATGGAATTTTTTCGATGAAAACTTTCTTATAAGGAATAGCAATAAATTTAAGTCAAATCTACACAGTTTCTCTCTTGTTATTTGAAACAATTTTTTGGCCCCTGCGGTGTGGGCTATTCTTTTTCTAGCTGCCAGGCTGATGCATTCATTCAGGCATCATATACATTTGCAGTGAAGGGTGGCTTAAATGATCTGCTTTGTTCACTGCTTAATTATGTTATTTTACTGTTCCAGAAAACCTGACACAAGGCAAATTTACATTACTGTGCTCCTAATTAGCCAATAATCCTTGAGGATTTGAATGATACATACCCAAAGTCATTTCCTTCTTCACTAAATATGAATTTCCTTACGTCAGGCTAAGGAGACGGTGCAATGACAGAAGCCATCTTGGTGATGGCAGCCCTCAACCTGCCTGTCTCCCGAGTCACACTGCGTTAAAAGCCACATAATGATTTCAGCAGTATCATAAAGCACATCATAGGAAATCGATAAATAAACTATGTAGTTGGCTAAGATGTGCTCAGTCGTTCATCAGATGGTAAAAGCCCTTGTAGATGCTGCTTCTAGTTTTTAAATTCAATCGGCTGCGCATTTCTTTGCCTGCAACCCGCACTCTGCCGTGTCTGCCTTACACTCTCTGTTGGACACGTGTCCATGTCACCCAACAGAGGACTGATATGGCCCCACAGGCAGCTGACTAGCACCTCGCATTGCCATGTTCACTGAAAAGCCTGGCTCTGAATCCCTTTTCATCTCTGCACACGTGGCAAATGTCCCTCCCACCCTATGAGACTCGCCTCTTCTCTTGCGGCTTGTGGTTGCTACCGGGCTCTCAACTGCGGTTCCCTACTTCTTCCTCCCTAACCCCGAGTGGTCCAGGTCTCGCTTTGGTTGTACGTGGCCAAGTGCTTCGGGGAAGGCTGGCTATGTCTTCTTACCTGGAAGGTCAGGATTGGTCCAGTGCTTCTCAGAGTATTCGGACCATCACCCCCATAAGAAAGTCATCCTAGGACACAGTTCAGCACACACAGAAGTAGGGAAGCATGTGTACGTTCACATTTATATTTATATCTGGATTCAAATTTCAATGAAAAAAATGGGAGTTGGGACCTACTCAATTGATTTTATTAATTTCAGTTTGCAGTGTGTGTTTTATGTGAATACTGGGTGTTCCATTCTCCTAGCCAGTGAGTGGTCCGGGCAAAGGCATGTGGGGCTCTTCTGGCCAATCACAAGCAGAGGGCTCCTGTGACGGGGTTGGATTGCTGACAAGGAGACAAGAGGGGCACCTTACTTTCCGGCTGGGTGTCCTGCTGCCTGAAACCGAGACAGGCTGGCAAAGGCTCGGGGCTGCAGAAAGAAGCGGGGAGAGGAAGGCACCCTGCATCGTGGTTGCGTCACCGGATGAGCCAGTGCTCCACCAAGCCATTGCAGGAATTCTCATTGCGAGATGCACTTCCCCATTGTTTAAGCCGGTTCAGCTGGAATTTTATGTCACTTGCAGTCAAGAGCTTCTTAATGTGCTTCTTCATAGTGTCTAGGACTCAAATAATCTGAGGTGGGCTCTCTGGTGACTGATGTTAATGGACTAGGGTCATATTCCAACTAAAAAAATAAGATGAACTTGGAACCCTTTTTGTCATGTTAAGTTGACTGAACACGTGTGACGCCTTAGTGGCCCGTGGGACTGGTTTTGGGACCTGATTCAGCAGAACACTGAAATCTGTGATTTGACCTCTGGAGTTTTGGCTACTTGTAGGTGACCTGGAAGGTTCATGGCATGTAGTTATTTCTGGTTTTGCTGAGCCGCATATTTGGATTTTGTATGCCATGAAATAGATTTTGTGTTTCATGAATACGTAACCGATGTGCCTAGGTGACACCCAGCAGGTTTATGATGGAGCTTTGTGGTTCTCCTCTTGTCTTTGTGGACTCATTAATTCTTGAAAATGACCTAAACTTGTTTTCTCATGACGAAGCGTTATCTGCCCCTCCCTTGCACCTTGCACGCACAAAAAGCGACTTGTTAGCGCTGGAAACAAAGAGAAAGCAAAGAAAGTGGTGATTCATACCCAGGACGTGGAGGTCCGGACAAAGCTGAGAGTGACAGCTGGGTGGTGGCCGAGATCCAGCGCAGGAATGAGCCCCGCAGAGCCTCTGTGTGGCAATAAGAGAAAGTGACTGACGAAACTGTGGGTGTCCATGCTTCACCCAGTGCAGAGAGTGCTCGCTGACGAGACATGATGCTGGTGAAAGTTCAGAGCATTCTGTGGTTGTGCACAGACTGCACGCAAGCTTGCTGCAGATGACCTTCCTCAGTGCCCCTGCATGGGGGTGTGCGCAGGTCTCAGGGTGCGTTTCCTGTGGATGTTAAGGGTCTTCCAAATCCTCACATGCAGATGCTCCCTAAATCAGAGGATGGCAAAAGGCTCCTCGGTACGGGAGGCGGATGTTACTCATTGTTAGGAATTGTGGCAATCATTTTATTTTAGATAGTTTTGCATAATGTGCATTTGCACAGACTTGCATGGGCGTTAACCTGATCTCCCGCAACTCATCTCTGCTCAGGTACAGTGTTTGGGGTCTACCAGTTTCCACAGAATTAATGAATTCATCGTGTCTGTTCTGAAGAGTCACAGGAATAAGAGACAGAAGCCGTTTGGTGACATCAGGCAGAGACTGAGGCTGTGGACAAATGCTTGAGCCGGGGGCCCTGGTCGGGTGTCCCGTCCGTCCCTGCACACCTGGCATCACTTACCTCGACAGCTCAGCTTTGCTCACAGTCAGAGCCAGAGCCAGAGGCTGAGCTTTGTGTAGATTAGTTAGGTGGTTAGGGCAGGGTCCACCTCACAGAGGAATGCAAGGGCTCCGTCGGATCGTCGCCGTGGGTGTGACCCACTTGTTACTTTGAGTTCAGGTGGGTACATCCAGGCATCCTCTCGGTGAGGTGACAGAGAAAGCAGGGAGACAGCAGCTGGCAAGGGAGCACCATGGACAGAGAAGGGGAAGACGGAATTTTCCAGAGGAGACCACGTTGCGAGACTTCAGGGTGATGCTGAAGACAGGAGAGAGGGGTTGAAAGTCATTGCTCTGTGACCCTCCAGAAACTAGAGACATGGTTTTGACGACATGTTTTTAATGCTTCCATCACTCGTGCCTTTACTTTTAGTCTGTTGGCTGCTTATTAACAGAGAGATGTAATGCTTTGGTGCTGTGCTCAAGTTAATTAAAGTCATTAGAAATTGGTTATTTGATCTTGAATAGAAAAATTAGCGGTTGCTCTTGGTGAAGGTCTCTGTTCCTTGAAGAGTCCAGTCAGCCCCCAAAGCACAGATGGCCCGCCGGGCAGCGGCACCGCGACCTTCTGTTTCTTGTTTGGCCCCAACACCGAGACCGAGATCGTGGTGTGTTTCTTTCTACCCGTTCTGTGTCCTCTACCTCGCAGGCGTTGACTTGTGGGACGTGGTCAGCGGCAGGAATCTCTTCCATTAAGCTCAGACACCCACAATTTGAGGTTTGTGGAACATTTTTTTCTCTGATGTCTGTGTTTTGAAATTCCTGTGAAAACCCAGGGTAACCCCTTGAGGTGTTACTTACGCTGTAAAATCATTTGCTTTGGGGAATCTTATTTCATTTATTCATCTTTCAAAACTGAATTGCCAGAATCCAGAGTGGATAGCAGTTGAACATGAAGTGTTTTGCGAGTACTTTGGCCGAAACTTAGAAACGTGTATAAAAAAATAAAAAGCATGGAGGAGCGGTACTTTTGAAGTTTAAATCATTCTCACGGTGTTGTTTGAACTTGTCTTCCTCTCAGCCTTAAAGGAACAGATCCCCGCCAAGACTCCTTCTCTCCAGGACTAAAGTGAAAGTGTCTTTAGGACAGGGGAGGCTTATAGGCTTTTTGGACATGGGTTTGGTTCTTAGTTATATGTTAGTTAAGAATAGTGACTGTGGGTCCTGATGTTTGCAACACAAGTTCCTGGCCACTCTGTGACGGTGACAGGGATCTAAGCACCTCCAGTCCCGTCCTCATCCAAGTTTCCAGCCTGCCCAAGTGACATTGTCATTAGCAACTTGAGTTTATTGCAGAAGACAGCAACTTAACAGGATGAAACTTTGAAAATTAAAACTGGCAAAACAATTGTTATTGACTGAAATGGAAAGTGAGTTGTAATTTGGAACTAAATTATTTATAAACGTGGCTGGCGCTGTACCTGAACTATGTAGACGGCAAAAATCAGCTTCTAAAACATCTTGCTAAGCGTGAAGGTTTTCAGCATCATCTGAAAATGCTGTAAGGGGGCTCTCGTGATGGGTTCAGATGCACGAGCACCAACACCAGGTAGCCAATGCGCAAAATGAGAGGAGATGACGTCTGAGAGGTAGAAGGGGGTGAATGTGATTCAGAAAGGAATCTAAACTGTGTAAGTGCAACCCTTTTACAGAGAGTATAATCTTTCATTCAAAATTTAGGCAGACGGCAGGCAGAATGTAATCACCTTTTAGCATTACAGTAGTGTATAAGCATATTAGAAAAGCTCTGTGATGGTAATCGTGTAGTGAACTTGAAACCACCCCTAATTAAACTGTCTGCCTCCCCCAGCATTTTCCTGTAATGATGTCAAACCGTGTAGCAATTAGTTGCACCTCTATGAATGTAAACACTGTTTGTAAATCATATAAACTTAACCTGGTTTGCTTATTGAAAAATCTCCTAAAAAGGAATTAATTAGCTTTGTCTGTTTTGGAATCACAATTTATGGGATCATTTTGGAATCTTTCACTGAAGTCAAATTA
Organism: Cheirogaleus medius; assembly: GCA_008086735.1. Taxonomy (NCBI): domain Eukaryota; kingdom Metazoa; phylum Chordata; class Mammalia; order Primates; family Cheirogaleidae; genus Cheirogaleus; species Cheirogaleus medius. The sequence goes on from VBSM01003144.1 coordinate 1,689,052, forward strand.
ATTTTTTTTTTCCCTGAGATTCGTACAAATGGAATCTCTCTTGCAGGGAACCGCAGGAGAAGATCCAGCACAATTTACTTCATCTTCATTTTATTTCTGCAACGACTGCTGAAGTGCGGAATTCAGGGCAGGGGTTTACTGAATTAACCGGGTTTTAAGATATTTTTTTCTCAAGAGAAAGGTATACATCAGCTGAAGGTTGCATCTTTCCTGTATTTTTCACTTTCTCCAGCCAGCGTGCAGTGTCTCAGGCTCATCTGAATGTGAAGTCTGGGCATGGAAGCAACCTTTCTGCATCTTGGAAGACAACAGCCCCAAACTGTGCCGCCACAGCTCGGGAGCAATCGCAGATGAGAAGGGAAGTGGCCAATTCCAGACAAAGAAATTGAACAAACAAAACAAACACCCAAGTGTTTTAACTCGGCGATCTTTCCTCTGCCAACAGGGAGCACAAAAGAAAAGGGAGCCAAGTTTAAAATTTAGCATGCCTTTGTTGCAATTTTCTTGCTGAAACCTTGGATCCTGGTGGTGGATGGTTTACCTGGGCCATCAGCTACATAGCACATTTATGGTTATTGTATTTTACAGGTTGATAGATTTTTATATTCTGTCCAAGTCAGGATCTTACACCACCTGGTTTATTATTTAGTAATTTACAGTGCAGTCAGGCATGTTTGGCTTAATGTAGGATAAACTTATAAATCTATTGTTCCTCCAGTGCCGGGGCTGGTGTGCAATGAACTACGGAGCCGGATGCGTACATACATTTCAGCTCTGCTTTTTTCTTTGATAGGGAAGCAGGCAATAGATAACACAGTGACAGTAGCATCCCAGGGGACAGCAGAATGTGAGAGCAACACCACGTCAGGTTAGTAGGTCATTATTGTATGAGCCGTGAACCATTAATGGACTACTACGCCCAGCTCAATCTGTGTCAGATTATGGCTCTTGGCAGGAGAATTGTTATCTAATAGCTAACTTTGCTTCCTCCCTACCGTCTTATTAGTGCCTCTGATAAAAATGTGTACAGGTATATATTAATAGGGGGCCTCGTTGGGAAAAGACAAGATCTCGGCTATCTCACGCCCCCCCCACCCCGCCCCACTTCTGGAAACAATGCCTCTCTGTTGATTGCGCACGGGTAGTTCTTTAAGGGAATGGTATTCTTTCTCAGGCATTTTCAGACCTCGTATAAAACACATGGCCAATGCAGAGCATTAGTTGATGCAAAAGACTCCACCATCAATATGTTTTGTTGATTATGTAAACTGAAGAAATAGTGGCAGTGAGAGGAGAAGGCAGGGGAGAATTTATCTTTTCCCCTTCGCCCTAACTCTTCAAACAAGAACACTGGCATGTTTTTAAATTCTAGGGAAGAAAGTTCACATTTCTTGAAATAATACCAAAAAAAAAAAAAAAGCAACGACTACGTGGCATTATAGCATTTTTATTATGTATAAAATAGGCAAGAAGAGCATATTGTTTATGTGTGGCTTCAGATAAAAACATGTATTTTTAGGAAGAGTATAAGAAATGCCCGGTTTTTGAGTTATAATGGTAAGAAGTTTATATGGCATATTTGGGGCCCACGGTAAAATTTTTCTGCCACCTTTTTGAGAAATAAAGGTCACCGCACAGGTTGTTTCTTTCTTCCTAAGCCGCTCAGCCTCCCTGCTTCAGTGTGCGTCCCCAAACGGCCACTGAAAGGAAGGATTCTGAGATGTTTTCCAGGAAAGATGAACGTGCAGGTGAGTGTGGACTGAGGTTGCGGCCCTGAATCCCTGTACTTGATTATGCAGATTATCTCTGGAAATTCTCTGTGATGCCAAGAATGTGGAAAAGGACATTGATAATAAATACTAGAGAAATTCTTCTGACCAGACAGGCAGGCAGTAGCTTAGCAGAGCTGACAGTCCAAAGAACAGAAGAACGTAGGAAACGCAGCCTCGGTGTGGATTCAGACCTGGGCAGATGCCGCGATTGCTCTTTAAGGACACGGCTGGCGCGGGCCAAGGAGGAGGAGCCCAGGCCGCCACATCTGGCTTGTCACCCCATCTGGCTTGTCACAGTTGTCACTTCCCGGCGGCAGAGGCACAAAAGGCTGCTGAAGGAGACCAGGACTTTAGCCTGCTGAGGATCCGGAGGGCAGCCAGCGTGCCTGAGAAGGCTGCTAAAATGGGCTTTTAATGATACTGTTTGATAAAATTTCCGTGTGTGATAAAGCACCTATATAATGAAGTTAAGTACCGAATTAATACCCCAATCCATTCTGATCCAAATCCAATTACTCATTCCTGAGTGCACGTGTGCATGTACATGCGTGTTTATATATAAAGGATCACGTCCTCGCCCCTACCCCCACGCAGACAATGGCCGGCCGGGAAAGCGCAATTCGTGGGAACAGCAAGCGCGGGCTCCCTGACCCTCCTCGCGGACACGCACGGCCTGACCCCAGGGCCTCCTTATCTGCGTCCCTTCTGACTCAGCTGTGGATTTGGGTTTAAGAAAATGTGCCACCGAGTGCATTATAGAAGTATTAGGTGTAATTTTAATCCTGGCCATCTTTTTCTCCTTTATGTTGATACTACCCAAACAGAAACCTGTAGGGTAAAATGCCTAAAATACTTTTTAGTAATGATTAATTCCATATTTGCCTTCTTACATAAAAATATAATCGAGTTGTTATGGCTTATTATAAAAGCTCAATTCATATTCCAAATGTTTCATTAAAAGCATGATGAGTATGTGAGGAGGCATGTTATTACTTTATAATTACCATGTTTGGAAGCCTTAGCCCATTTAGTTATTGGATAAAGGGAATTTGAGGAGTAAAATCTTGATCCTAGGAAAGAAAGCTAATATGGATTGGGATACTTTAATCACAAATAAATTCTGCTAAGAGATAAGACAGGGCCACTAGCCACCCACTGAAATGGCTAAAATTCGAAAACTGACAATACCAAGTGTTGACAAAGATATGGAGCAACTGGAATGCTCACACATTGCTGATGGAAATGGGAAACGGCACAGCCATTTTGGCAAACAGCTTGGCAATGCCTTACCAAGTTAAATGTACAACCCAGTAATCCTATTCTCAGGTATTTGCCTAAGAAAATGAAAACAGATGTGCATATAAATGACTCATACACAGATCTTCATAGCAGCACTATTCCTAACAGCCCCCCCCACCAAAATTTCACTAAAGTAAAAAACAAAGCCAGAAACCAACAACACTGGAAATAACCCACTGTTCATCACGAGGTGAATGGGTAAACAATTTCCTAGTATATCTGTACTAGTAATGCTACTCAACAGTAAAAAGAAAGAAATACTGAAGCACACAACTGTGTGGCCGAATCTCAGAAATCTTATGGTAAGTGAAAGAAGCCAGACACACAAGAAAGAGCATGTATTACGTCATCACTTATATGAAATCATTTAATGAAATTCTAGGAAAGAGGGATTGTCAGAAAGCAGATAAGTGGTTGCCAGGAGCAGGGATCTGAGTGCACGGAGGCCTGAGGGGTCCTTTGGGGCTGACGGAAACCTCGTGGTAGCTACAGGACCGCAGAGAACCGTCGAAATGCATCCAAGTGTACAATTAGAATGGGAGGATTTTATTACATGTAAGTCATACTTTAATAAAGCTTGTAAAAGTAGATAAGACCAAATATTTAAAATCAAATTCTTCTTTTTTAAGGAATGACCAGAAAGCCAGAAACCCAGGGAAGACTGATGGTGTGTCCACACATATCTATGGTGTCAAGATAAAGTGAAAAGACACAGGGATGGCTGGAGGGAGTATTTTAAAACTGTAATTCATTAATTTTCTTTATTTTTAAAGTATTCGTACAAAAAGGTAAAACAAATAGAAAATGATCAGACTAGGCAATTCACCTGGTAGAAGAAACATTTGGTGGAAAAATAATAATGGTAGCTAACATTTGTTGAGTACCTACTGTCTTTCTGACACTATTTAAAGTGCTTTATATTATTAATTGAGGTGTACTTGGCATATGATAAATTGAACACATTCCAAGGTAAAACTTGGTAAGGTTTGTCATGAGTATGGTGTAGTCATCACCACCATTGAGGTAATGACTTCTCAGGCCCCTTTGTGGTCCTTTCCTTCTCCTTCTCTCTGGGTACCGCCATCCCTGGCAGCCACTGGCCTGCATTTTGTCTGTATTTGTTGGTTTATGTATGCCAGGATTTTACGGAAGTGGAAATCTGCCATATGCACTCTTTTTTTTGCTTGACATCTTTCAGTCAGCATAATTGTTTTGAGATTCAGTCTTGTTGGATGTGTATCAATAGTTCATTCCCTTTCTTTTAAAAATTAGTTTGTTCTTTTTTGTTGTTGTTGATGATTAGTAGTAGTCCACTGGATGGATATGCCAACCTGTGTTTATACATTCACCTGTAGATGGAGATTGGGGATGTTCCAAGTTTTTGTACATTATAAATAAGGTGCTGTGAACATTGTGCACATGTTTTATAGACATATGCTTTCTTTGAGGTAAATATTTAGAAGTGGAGTAGCTAGGGCATATGGTAGGTATATGTTTAAATTTTTAAAGAAACTGCCCAAGTTTTTTCCTGAAGTGCTTGTAACATTTCACATTCCCACCAGCAGTGTACGATAGTTCCAGTTCTTCTAGAATTTAGCCTTGATATGATCAGTTTTTAAAATCGTCAACCTTCTAATATGCATGTAGTAGTTGGATTAATGTGATTTTAATTTGCATTTCTCTAATGACCTATTATGGGGAGCATCTTTTCATGTGCTTATTTTTCAAAAGCATATCTTGGTGAAGTGTTTCTTTAAATCTTTTGGCTCATTTTAAAAATTGGGTTGTTTCTTTGTTATTGAATTTGAGTGTTCTTTAGATAGTCTGGAAATGTCTGGATAAATTTCTTTATCAGATATAAGCTTTGAAACTATTTCCTCCCAGTCTATGGCTTGCCTTTTCATTCACTGAGCAGTTTCTGTAGCAAAGCAGACGTTTTAGATTTTTATGAAGTCTATTTTATCAGTTTCTTTTTATGGCTCATACTTTTGGTGTAGTATCTAAGAAACGTTTTCATGACTCAAAGTCACAAATATTTTATCCCATGTTTTCTTCTAGAAGTTTTATGGTTTTAGTTTTCACATGTTTTAGGTCATCGCTCCATTTTGAGTTAATTTTTATATACAGCGTAAGGTTAGAGGCAAGGTTATTTGCATGTGTGTGTGTCTGTGTGGCTGCAGGTTGGCGGGGATATGGATATCCTTCCTCCACTGAATTGCCTTTGCACATTTGCAAAACATTGGTTGTCTATAAATGTGTGGATCCATTCTGGACTCTGTTGCATTGATCTGCTTGTCAGTCCCTGAGCCAATACTATGCTGTCTTGACTACTGTAGCGTTAAAATAATTCTTGAAATTGTTAGTCCTCCAACTTTGCTATTTTTCAAAGTTGCTTTGGTTATTCTTAGGTCTTTTGTATTTCCATGTACATTTTATCATTAGCTTGTTCACTTTCACAAAAATGTCTGAGGGAACTTTGGTTGGATTTCTTAATCTACAGATCAATTTGGAGACAACTGATACCTTAAGAACATCGAGTCTTCCAACCCATGAACACGCTATGTGTCTCCATTTATTTAGGTCTTCCTTAATTTCTCTCAGCAATTTTTTTCCTAGTTTTTAGTATACAGATCTTCCATATCTTTTGTCAGATTTACCCCTAAATGTTTCATATATTTTGTTGTTATTGTAAATGATGCTATTGGTTTTTATTCCAAATTTTCTGATTGTTTGTTGCTACTACATAGAAATGCAATTGACTGTTTAAAAATTTGCATCCTGCAACCTTGTTAAACTCATTTATTAATTGTAGGAGTTTTGAGTAGTCTCTATTTTCTGCAAAGATGATCATGTAATCTGCGAATAAAGATGTTTCTGCTTCCTTTTATTTTTCAATCTGAATGCCTTCTAATTATGTATTGTTTTCTTGCCTTGCTTCCCTGGATAGAACCCCTGGTGTAAGGTTGGATAGAAGTGGCAAAAGCAGACTTGCCTGTGTCATTACGGATAACAGGGGAAAGAAATCAGTCTTCCACCGTTAGAATGACATGGCCCGTAGGTTTTTCACAAATACACTTCATCAGGTTTAGGAAGTTCTCTTCTGTTTCTACTTTGCTGAGAGCCTCTATCAGTAATGGATGTTGGATTTTTTCAAGCATTTTTTTGTGAGTTTCTTGATTGATCATTAGGGTTTTTCATTTTTAGTTTGTTTGTATGATGAAACACATTGATTTTCAGATGTTAAACCAGCCTTGCATTCCTGGGATAAACCTAATTTTTTCATGTTGTATTATCCTCCTTATATAAGTACTTTACATTTATTATTTCATTTAATGTCATAAGAACCTTCTGTGGTATGAATACTGTTATTATTCCTATTTGTCATATGAGAAAAATTGAGGCACAGATGGCTTTGTCCCTTTACCAAATCATGGAACTAGTAAGAGCTTAGGTAGCTCTGAGGTGGGGGGTCTAATCCAAAGGTTAAACTCTTGACTTCCGGAGTAGACATGCAAGCTAGAATATCAACAACCCCTTTCACCTGTTTGCATGGCAATGATTAAATAAATATAGTAACAATGTTTAGTGCTGGTAACGGAGTAGATAAAATTATACTTACAAACCACCAGTAGGAAGAAAAATGGATGCAAGATTTCAGGGGAAACTTTGGCAATATATCTCAAAATGCAAAATTTGTATTAATATCGTATTTCAATGCATGTGCAAAGGTGTTTATGCAATGCTTTTTATTGCAGCCTAGGCCACTTTTAGAATTTTGGAACATGAATAGATAGAAAACTATGAAACTCTTAAAATGATGATTTTTCACCTGGATATTTCTCCATTTTAATAAATACTATGATAAAAGAAGTTTTTTTAAGCCAGTATAAGTAGTGCAATCCCATTCCTATAAAACTAATTTGTATGTTTATAGTCATACATAGAATAAACAAAGAAGTCTGGAAGGATCCCCCTAAGTAAGTAAAAATGAGGCGGTTGCGTTTGTGTGTTGTGGAGTGGAGGGCGGGAAGGAGTCAGAGCCAGCCGGGCTAGCAAAGCAGAGTGAAGAGCGCTGTGGCACGGTGCCACGCTCCACAGGGACGGTTCCTGTCGTGCAACTGTAGTTTCCCCTACACAGAGCCAAAATCTGCATCCCTCCGTCTTTTACCCACTGACGTGGAGAAGGACTCGTCTGACAAAACAAGCTCTTCAACCATCTGGAGATAGTTGATCCAGTCCCTCTATTTTTTCTGTTCAGATAAAACCCTCATCATTCTTCTGTATTCCCCTTTGCTCCGGCTTTTGAGCCCTTCTGTTGCCTGTGTTTCCTCTTCTAGATGAAATCCCCTCCGTTTGTAGATACTCAGAACGGAGCACAAAAGCCCAGATGTCGTTTGATCAATGTCCCCTCCGGGGCCGTGGAAACTACGGTTCTAGTAATTGATGCTAACTTGGCTTTAGGTTCCTAGCGGCCCGTCCACACTGCAAGTTCGTATTGATCACAGATGCAGTGACACTGTGCAGGCCTTTTTCTTGAGAGCTTATCAAGGCGTTTCTTTCTTCCCTGCTATATGTTGAGCACAGAACTTCACTCTCATTCCTGGTTATCTTGCTGTTTTGTTGTTTGGTTTTTCCTTTTTCTCCAGGATTCCAAAGTGCTGCAATTTTTGGATCCTGGCTCCGACATGGATTGTCTTACTTACGTCCTCCAGAGCGATTAAGTTCCCACGGTCTACGTGCGCCACCCCTTCAGGCCGCGCCCTGATCAATCGCGGATCTGGACCGGACCTCTGAGGGTGCAGTCCTGGAAGCGTGCTGGGGACCCCCTCCAAATTAATGCTGAATCCTTGTTCCGTACACGTGGGGATAGTTATTCTGTCACCTGTGAGTTCAGATAATTTTGTCCTCAGCCAACCCTTTCTTCAACCATCATGCGGAGCTATCCTGGCAGTATGTATCAGATATTTGCCCAAAGCAGGACCACTTATGCCTGCAAAGCTCTCTGATCAACCAAGCTGCAGATACCTTTAAGAAAAGAAACGTGGCCAGCTCTAAGTGATTATTCTTTTTTCGATGCCCAGAAAATCTCCTTATGCCTCTCATCTTGATTTTGTTTTTGTTGGCCAGGTCTTGGGCTCTCAGAGCCCTCTGACCTTCCAGCCCCCACCCCCTCAGCCCCACCCCAATCCTCTAACTTGTTAAATAAAGAGAAATTACCAACACTTAGGAGAAGAGAGAAAGCATTTGGTTTTCTCTGTAGGTATTTCTAAATATCTAGGTTATTCAGATAGACAAGGCTTCTGAAACATTGACTGCTTTTCACTATTTAGCTCGAGGGTCAGTAAACGTCCTGCAAAGGACCAGATAGTAAATATTTTGAGCTTTTCAGGCCGTATAGTTTGTGTCATGACTGCTCAGCTCTGCTGTTGTAGTGTGAAAGCAGCTGTAGACAGTGTGTAAGCAAACGAACACGGCTGTGTTCTAATAAAACTTTATTATAACAGCAGGCAGAGGCTAGGTTTGGCCCACTGGCTGTACCTGCCTGATTCCATATTTAATTTATTGTTTGCTCTTATAGAAACATAATCCACATCTCAATTCCAAAGAAATAACAAGTAGAGTGGCACTGGGGGCATCAGGAAGCCCAGCCAGATGGGAGTCATTGGCACCTGGCTTCTAACCCATCGAGCCAAGTTCTTCCAAAGCTGCTCTTGCAGTTCCTCCACCTGTTCATGGAAGCAGAAAGCTCATTTTTTACATTTGATATTATGGACGAATTTTCATATATTTCTTGGGCCTTTTTTCCATTTTTTCTATTTGCAATATGGAAAATATTTCCTTTTTTCCCCCCAGTAGCCACATATTTCTATGTATCGCTTTGCTTTCATTATGTTGATATTCTTCTCTTATATGTATTTTAGAGAACTAATATTTTTATAGCTGGTAGAGGTGGCCCGGTTAGACAGTGGTAAAGGCTGAACTCTTCTCTTGTTTATAGCTAATTTCCTTGGAGAATCTTATAGTATTCACTTTCTTGTTGGAGCCAGGAAATAACATATCTGTAAAATGTTCCCATGTGCTAAGAAAAAAGGAAGTCCTGGGTATGCCACATGTGTTCGATTTTTGGGCACCTTAATTCTATTGTCTCATTTGGTTTGTGGAAAATAGGGATAGCACATTTTAATACTGTGAAGTTTTGTTTTTTTTTTCACTAGTAAACATCTTCTAAGTGACTAAATCTTTCAAGTAACCTGATTCTTATCAGTTTTTGGCATCTAAATTTCCCCACTTTAACCCAAATATATTACAGTTGACCCTTGAGCAATAAGGATTTGAACTGCTTGGGCCGCTTATACATGGATTTTTTTTTTTCAATAAATCTCTTCTGCCTCCCCTTCCCTCTCCTCCACCTCTTCTGCCTCTGCCACCCCTGGGACGGCAAGACCACCCTCCTCTTCCTGATTCCCTTCAGCCCACTCATTGCGAAGACAGGGTGAAGAGCTTTACGATGATCCACTTCCCCGTGATGAAGAGTAAATCTGTTTTCTCCTTCTTGTGATTTTCTTAATAACATTTTCTTTTTTCTAGCCTACTGCTTTGTAACAATATAGTATACATTACGCACATAACATACACAATATGTGTTAATTGACTATATGATTGGTGAGTCTCCTGGTCAACAGTGGGCTGTTGTAGTTACGTTTTGGGGGAGTTGAAAGTTATGCTCAGATTTCAACTGCTGGGGGTAGGGGTCGGTGCCTCTAACCCCTGCATTGTTTAAAGGTCAACGGTAGTTTGCATACATCCTCTAATAATGAGACAAAGTGGATTTACCGAAAAAGTAAAAAGCTGAAACCACGCACGAAGTGTAATTTCCCAGCATAACAGCGGCGACACCCGGGCACCCCGTGCAGCGTGTGGGTTGGCTTCTCCACACACGCCCGGCCTTGAACCGCTTTCTTCCCCACCGTCCGGGTGCCTGTCTGACCACCCTTCGTTTACTCCGTTATTTGAGCGTGTATCTTTGCCACTAGATCAAAAGCAGTAGGCAGGGCTTGAGTCACATTCTTCTCATCTTCCTTGGCACTGAACTGAAGGCACTGTGCATAGCAGGACTATTGGAGCGGGAGACCAGGAGACAGGGCAGAGACGGGGTGCAGGGGTTTGCGGAGTGGGTGCGGGTGTTCAAGTAAACAGCCCTCAGGCAGAAGATAGCTAGAGGGACAAGAACCAGCTTCAACTGGTTTGTCAACTATCTCTGCCACCTTACCCGAACTTTGGCTAATTACAATATCATTTATGTTGCTTTTAAAAAATTTTCTCCACCCTTGAAATCACCATGACGGTTCTGAAACAGTCATATAAATTAAGAAAATTACTAGTAATTCTAGGAATTACTACCTAAATTCTTAGTGAAAGCCAACCCCTTAGTCTTAAATATTCCTCTTCTCAATTAGTAAAACTACAAAAGATCTGAAACCACTTTCTCCCAGTGCGGCCGCTCTCTTGTGAGCCTGCCAGGTGCTCTGCTGCGAGTGTGCTTTGCTTTCCATAAATGCTGTCACTTGCTTGGCTTACATGGTGAATCCGGAAATTCTTTTCCTGATAGTCACCAAGGTCTTGGAAAATCCTCCACTTGGGGGCCTCAGGAGGCGATCATGTCGTTGGCCAGTGCGGGAAGGCAGGCAGTGGCCATCCACGATTCGCAGTGGGTTCATAGGGGGAGGTCTGCTCTCCAGTCCTGCACTTAGAAATCCCTAACCTGGGCAAGAGACACAGAAACATCCACATCTCCTCTGCAGCCCTCTGGCTGCCCCTCCATCCTGAGAAGCTGGTCTCAGAGAAGGCAACTTGGGGAAAAAACACCTAGACTTTCTCTTTTTCACTCTCTGTTTGTGGAAGAAGGCAGAGACCTGAGCAAAAGAGAATCAGTTCAGAATGTGACACACGGCCAATTCTGGCCCTTGTGAAGGGTGAAATTCTCTTGCCCAGCCTGAGTGTATGCCCTTGGAGTTTGTGTTGCCTGCCACAAATTTCTCTAAACAGAGACCATTTGCCCTAATAAGTATCTTCCTAAAAATGCCAAACTTCTGGATAGGTTAAAGCACTCATCGTTAAACGAATAGGTATCACCTAAAACCTGGCGTACATTCTCTGGACTTTTCGATTGTGAATTCTAATCATAAAATTTTGAACCTGTACCTCCGATGTAGGTATATTTATTTTATCTATCAATTATATACATTACTACTGTACTAATAGATGTTTTAGAACAAGTATGAAATATTAATTAAAATAAGAGAAAGAGAATGATGATTTATTTTACATTTGTGCTCTACCCTGGAGAACAGCGTCAGAGGGGCTCCCCAGTACCTGGGCACCACATTAGATTAGGGCTCTGAAGGGTGGGGTACATCTTTGGAACCAGACCCCTGGCCCTTTGGACCACACCCTCCCTCCATGGGCTTAAAGCCCAGCCTTAAGGCAGCCACTCAGAGCAGTAGGGGTGAGGCTGGCTGTCTCGGTGACATCGCTTCTCTGTGAGGAGCAGCCAAGGCCAAGCGAGTCACAGGACTCCAGGAGCCCGCTTGTTCACATGGTGGGGCTGCACTGGTGACCACTGAACAGGGCCTCACCATCCACATTATCCATGGGAAGAGCCCCAGGAAACCAGGGCTCTAGGTTTCTCGTGATCAAGTATAACCTAGCTTGCTTATGTTGTGTGTGTGTGTGTGTGTTTCCATATATAGGATTTTGGAGATGTCATGGACAAATTTTTGTAGCAGATGATTTTAATTGCTATATGAGAGTTAGTTTCTTCAAGGAAGCCTATGCTTAATTCTTTTGTAAAGTATCCCTCATAAATAAACCACCACTTTCTCATCTTGCCTGTTTTGTAGTCTCTGACTTGCGGAGGATTTGATCCCAGCAGGTACACACTTCCCTCATGGGGAGATTCATGGCAAAGAAGAGGAGACCATGGATTTTTAGCTTTTTGGAAAAAACTTCCTATCATCCATCTTTGCAATGGGGTGGAACTCACTAGCATCACTTCATTTCTGTTTCATTAACTGGCCATGAAATAGCCTCCTCGAATCCACCGCCCTGTAGGAATGTAGGTTGAGGTGGGGAGTTGCCCGCCTGGGGTTCATGGTGCAGTGATGGGTCGTCCAGGGCAGACTGGAGGGGTGTAGTCCATGTTTGCTGGATAAAAGTCAAGGTGAGCCAGACTCCAGCATCCTCCATTCCTGAATCCCTTCCTTTCTCCCCTTCCCAGCTCCCTCCCCAATGTGTGCATTGCCTTAGATGTTCAGGGTCTGAGAGATTTTTTGATGATGATGATGACTGTGTTTGTGGGTGCATTTGCAAACTCCTGGCCAGGAGGATGTGGCCCTGTACGGGCTTGTGCATGTGCCACGGGTCCCTCAATGGTGCATGCTGTTACAGAGCTTGTTGTTCAACTCAGAAGGCAGAAGAGACATGTACAGTGTTTTCCCTTCCTCCTGTAATTAATACTCCTTAAGTCGTTTAAAGAAATACAGTACAATCACCCTTTTGAACAGGGTTATAACAACATGATCTTTAGAAGCTAAAAAACAGCTGGTTCCACTCGAATTCTAAATACATTAAAACAAACTTTGAAGTCAATAATCTGAGTTTCTGTTTTCATAAATTACAGTGATAACATGTAAATTTCTCCATTCAGCTATCTTGACACAAGCCCTTTTGTGCTTCGCTCTCCAGAACTGCGAACCTAAGAGAGATGCTTTTAAATAAATTCTGAGTAGACTTCTCCTTAAAAGTACAGGCGATAAATCCAGCCGCATTTAGCTGCTATAATCACGTGTCCCTGAAAATGCGCAATGCCTAATGTTGGCTACACACACAAAAAAAATGTAGCCAAGTTTTTTTTTTTCTTTTCTTTAAAAAAAGACAACATTAACTGTTTCACAAAAAGTTATTTGTTTCCTCTGGAAGCCCAGCGAGTGAGCTTTGGGGGATTAGGGATACATTTCACCTACAGGTTACATGAGCTTTTGTTATTTGTTTTCATACAAAATAAACCACAAAGCTCTTGCTAATGTACAATTGTGCAGAGTTTTGGTGGGAATATTTCAAAAGTAGTGTGTATTTTCCCTTGATTATTTCCCCAGATCCTTAGGGATATAATCCAATAGTGGTGTATTCCCTTAGGAAAATATGTTTCATTTATAAACTTTTTTCCCCCTATGTAATGAAAACAGTTTTGGCTTAGCACACTATTCTGGTCAAATTATGTGGCCCTCTTCTCCGGAAATGATGAGGGGGCGACACTCACACAAAGCAGCCTTCAAGCTCCAGGGAAAATGACTCCAGCACAGACTTTTCACCCTGTGGTTCGGTTCCACATTATACCAATATTTAAATCTCTGAGTATTTCAGATTGAGCGTACAACATATAAAGATACATAAAGTTGCAATAAGCAGAGCCTAATAGCTTTTTTAGACTCTAGAGAGATACAAAAAGACACAAATATAGATAAATGATCAAAAAGGAATAATTGCTCTAACAGCCCTTTCGGTTGCAGTATTTAACATATATTCCTTTTGCTGCCGGTACACGCGGTTCTAGAATGTAAAAAGTAATTGCATTTTCCATTCTTCTTCCCTCTTCAATATACAAGCACCTCTAGAAACCTACTTGTAGAATATTATGTAGGTTTCTCTGCTTCATTTAGCTCCTTTTCTCTTAGGAAAACACATTATGACTTTGTACAAGCCTTGATCGATTTCTTAAGA
>VBSM01003144.1:1704515-1759795 GCA_008086735.1 Cheirogaleus medius
GAACATTCGGTCTCTTCACTTCTCATGTGCATGATCGAAGGTGACTTGCTCTGATTCCATTTTTCTTCCCGGGAGATGTGATCAGACGAGGGCTTTGCCTCGATGACTCCCAAGAGCAACTGAAGCACCTTGGGCCAGAGGGGGAGGAAAACAAGCGTTGCTTTGGCTTCGTTTCTGGAGGCTCATGACGTCCCTGTTTTAAAGGCCAGTGTATTTGTCTTCCATAATTAATAATTGGAAAGCTCATCACAGGTATGTGACAGGTGAAAGTGTTTCTCTCAAACATGTTTCTCTTATTATCTGTTTCTAATGACAACTCTGGAAAGATTTGTGGGAGGAGGAGGAGGAGTTTGAGTGAGGGCTGGGAGGACTGAGCTGTGCAGAGCACTGGGGTGGTTTCCAGAAAGACCTGAGATGTGATGAAAATGCGTTTGCGCAAGGGCGTTGTGAAGGGCAAGCACTGAACGGCATCGTCATATTCTACCTCCGCCTAAATGTTCTAAAATTGTTTTTATGATGATACCTATTAATAACGTGAGGATGCAGACGGCATGAGAACTTAACCCAATGAAGATCTTGCCAGAGAGAAGGGTTCTGGCTGCTGGTTGCTGGCTCCCAGACGTCCCAGGTAGAGCCAGGGGCCGCCGAATTCTATGGAATAAGCATCTCTTTGGCTGGCAGTGGAGGGGCCTCTCCCAGAGCCCCCCACATCCTGCCGTTCTCTCTCTGCGGTCATCAGCCTATGAACAGCTGTCGCTTCAGCTCATCGGGGTGGGTCTGGGAGTAGCATGGTGAGCTCCGTGTGAGCCGGCACTTGTGGGGGAGGTTTGCTCCCAGGCAGCGCTGGGAGAAGACCGTGTCTGCTGAGTTCCCGCAAAGGATTTCTGAGAGGCTTGACTGTGAGCCAACAGTGGAGCATTCAAATATTTGAAATAATGAAATATGGGTTTGGCTCACATTTGTGGTGGAGAATATTTTATTACTAGATCAGTTCTTTTAGAAAAGACATGTGTTTGAGGTCCCCTTTGAATTAATCTGTGTGTGTGTGTGTTTCCTTTGTAGAATTGTGTATTACTGGGAATTGGTAAAAATTAATATTTTAATTATTTCTCTCATCGAGTTAGTATACTTTGTTGCAGCAATTAGTGTTACATTCAAGTCTGTCAAAACCATAAATTAGTAGGACTTAAAAATATAACTGTAGTTACATGTTTGGAACTAAGCACTGAATTTATATGCGTTGGTGTCATGAACCCACTAGCTCCTAAGTGATGGAATTCTTATTTTTTCATTTAAAAACAAATCATGACTACTGCAGTTTTAGAAAGCAACAAGTCACTAGTATTTAAAGCATAGAATAGTTTTTTTTGAGGAGGGATGAAGAGTTAAAATGAAGTATTTCATATCAAAATGTTCAAAACAAGCAGAAAACTTAGAAATGGGAAAATGTTCGGGAGGATGCCAGATGAATCCTGATGAACAAAGAAACTTTCATTTAGGAGCAAAATTCTTGGTTTTAAATAGAATGGCACAAGAACAAAAGCGCAACTAAAAAAGATTATAAAGATCTTTCCTAATCATTGTATATTCTTTGCCCGCATCCCATTTAATGAACAGATAGTATTTCAGTGAGTGAATATGCTGTATTTCTTTTTGTCCATCCCATCCTAGCAGGCATTTAGAATCCTTCCAACGTTTGTCTGCCATAAATAACGCTGTGATATACATCTGTATATACATTTTGCTCACAGTTATTTCCTTAAGGCAAATTCCTACATGCGAAACTGCTGGCTAACGATATAAACATTTCCAGGTCTTTGGTATATTTATCGAATTGCCTGTCATGTTGTATCTGTTGACTTGCCTCATAACGGGGGAGGAGATTAGCATTTCTTGCCTCTGTCCTTCCTCTGCCATCCACGTAATGTTGCTTTGTATCGTGAGATTTTGTAGAACCAGTTTGTCGTTAAATTATTGATGTTTTCACATCTTCACAATTGCATTGCTTTGGAAATTTTACATTTATGTCTGTGATGGTCTAGTGTCCTTGTTTGTCCTTGTACTTACATAATTTGGTTTTAGAATTCTCTGGTTCTGTATTTTGGCTCATCTTTTAGTTGGCTGGAGAATGTCTTTGAATGCTTTTTTCTCTAAGTTTTGTAAGTAATACGATTTCTAATTGCTTGTGCATTTGAGAAATGTTCTCTATTGGTTCTGTCTAAGCATTTAAGAAAGACTTTGGGTTATTGAATTTTAAGAATTATTTTATATTCTGGATATAAGTCCATTATCAAATACATGATTTGCAAACATTTTTCTCTCGGTCATTGGTTTGCCTTCCCTCTTTGTTAATGGCATCTTTAGAAGAGAAGAAATTGTTGATTAAATTTAATACATCAACATTTTACCTTACTTTTTGTGCTTTTTGTGTCCTATCTATAATATTTTTGTCTACCTTAAGGTTTGATAAATTTTATGCTCAGGTCTACGATCCATTTTGAGCTACTTTTGTATATGGCATTAAATAAGAGCCAGGTATCATTTTTTTTTCCATTTGGATATCTTTTTTTTCTTGTGCATTGGTTAAAAAGACTATGCATTTCTCCATTGAATTATCTTTGCACCTTTGTGAAAAACTGGCCACAAATGTGTGGGTCTGTTTCTGCACTCTATGTTCTGTTCCTCTGTACATGGACCTACCCTATCCCAGAGCCCAAGGACTTCTTTATTGTAGCTTTATCGAAGTCTTGGTATCAGATAGCATAAATCCTCTAACGTTTTTCTTCTTTTTAAAACTGATTTAGGCTATTCTATATCTTTCTAATTTTCATGTACATTTTAAAATCAGTTTGTCAATTTTTACAAAAAAGACCTGCTAACATTTTGATTGATACTGCATTGAATTTATAGATTAAGTTGGAGGGAAATGTTATTTTAATAATAATGTCTCCCAATCCCTGAACATGGTATATCTCTCCATTTAATCTCTCTTCTTTAATCTCTCTCACCAGTAATATATAGTTATAGCTATTACACATATTTACACATGTCTGGTTGAATTTATCTCTAAATATTTCATGTTCTTTGATGCTATTATAAATGGCATTTTAAAATTTAAATTTTAATTGTTCATGAAAGCAATTAAAGTATATAGAAATGTATATATACACATAGTGTATATATAGTATACAGAAGTACAGTTACATATACTACCTATCATATATTATTATATATACTATATGCAATATAGTATATCTATGATATATAGAAATATATGTACTATATATAGTATAGAGAAATACAGTTGATTTTGTATATTGGCGTTGTATTTTGTGACCTTACTAATATGCTTATTTTCTCAGGATTTTCTGCTTCCCTCTTTCCGGTGTGTATGGTTTCTCTCTCTCCTTCCAACCCTGCCCCCCTGCCCCTCCGCAGTCTCAGTATGCATGGGTTAGGGTACCCAGCACCATGTTTAATATGAGTGGTGAAGGTGAGAACCCCTGCTTTGTTCCCAATCTTAGAGGGAAAGTTATTAAATCTTTTGTCATTAAGTATGATGCGAGCTGTGGGGTTTTCCTAGATGGCCAGTGTTATCTTCCTGCCAAACAAGATTTTAATTTTATTCATTTTAATATAGTCCAACCCACTAACTTTTCTTTAATGTTTAGTGTTTTCATGTTTGTTTAAAAAATATTTTTCTACCTTAAAACCACAAAGATGGTCTTCTATGCTGTCCCTGAGAAGCTTTATTATTTTGCCTTTTGCATATCTACAGGCCATCTGAAATAATTTTTTCTTCCTCCATGGTGTGAGGTAGGAGGTATAGGTCAGGATTTATTTTTTTCCATATAGATATACAAGTCATGCAGTGCCATCTATTGAATAGGTCACCTTTGTCACTTTACCTGAGTGTTACCTCTGTCTTAAAGCCAGTGACCACTGACGTGTGGGGCCATCTGTGCACTCTCTTTTCTATTCAATTGATCTATTTGTCTATCCATGTGCCAGTACCACACTGTATTAAGTAGGGTAGCTTTCAAGAGCCTTGATGGGTGGTAGAATACATCTGCCAACTTTGTTTTTCTTCTACAATACTATCTTAGCTCTCCCTGGCCTTTCCACATAAATATTAGAATCTGCTTGTCAGTCTCCACACAAAAAGAGTTAGGATTTTGATTGGGATTACATTAAATCTCTAGATCAATTTTTAGAAAATGGATAACTTTATAGCATTTAATAGTCTGAGTTATTTATATAGGTCTTTTAAGATTTCTCTCAATAATGCTTTGTAATTTTCAGTGCAGAAATCTTGCACATTTTTGTTAGATTTTGTTTTTTAATGTTTTTATATGTGCTGATGCTATTGTAAGTGGTATCTTTAAAAAACTTCATTTTCAATTGTTTTCTAAGTTTATTGAAACGCATTTGGTAGAATCATGTGAACTTGCCAACATTCAACTCCAAAATGGCAATTTCATATGACTTGACTCTACTGGCCTTACTCAATCCATTATTAATACTAAGGGTTAGCAGATGCCTTTGGATCGATCAGGTACAAAACCACGTCATGTGAAGTCATAACAGTTTCACGTTTCCTTTGGCATTCTTACTCTCAGTGTTTCTTCATGGCTGAGTGCTCCGCCTGGGACTTCAGCACAACATTGGATAGAGGTAGTGTTGGCATCATCTTTGTTTAAGATCACAGTTGGGAAAAAGTTTGGGCTCATGGATATTTATTTTATTCTTTGGGTGATATTCCAATGCTATCATTATTTATTTGTTGCTAAGATTGTTCCAGGGTTGGCTGTTGAGAGCTTTTCAGGTTGGCACCTGATCCTTCTCACTGTGGCCCGTTTGCTCCCTGCCTGCCCTTGAGCACTGCCTTGCTTTCTGGCATCACAAAGTGCTTCAGGTTCATCTGGGACTTTTCCAGCCCAAGCCCTGGAAACAGCTACTTCTCCGAGGAGGCCTGGTTCCCCTCTGTGGAAAAATGGTATTTAGAAACCAAGATCTGATTACTAGGTGTGCTCATTGCTTCTGGACTCTCCCTACTTCTAGCCTTGCTCTTTTCCTTTTGTTACTACACATTCATGAAGCAGTGACTGATGATTACCTAGCTTACTAACAGATGGCCAGTTATAGACCGTAGCCAGTAGGATTTCATTGCTTTTGGACGGTAAATGCACATGCATGCTCTGAAAATGGGATGGCCTGTCAGTTAGCAATGCTACGCCTATGACAAGGGCTCTTGTTTACTTATTTACAACCTAATTTTGGATGATTTAAGCAAGAAAGGCGTTTATCTCACAACCAGGGAGTGCTGAAGGAGGGGGCCCCACACTTGCTGTGTCAGCCCGATAATGACACCAGGAAACCTGAATCTGCCTTTCTGCCCTCCACTCTCAGTGCCTTGCCTTCTTGACCTCACTTAGTGACCTTGTGGTTATTGGGTGGCTGCTGTAGGTTCTGGAATCACTCCTGCTCCAAGGTGGGAAGAACTGGGAGAAGGATGTCCCAGGGACATACCCGGGGCTCTTATCAGAAAACAAAACCTTTCGCAGAGCTCTTCCTCAGAGCAGTGCCTTGTACAGCTCCTGGCCCGCTGGGTCGCACAGACACACCTGGTTGCAAGGGGGAAGCGGGTCTTTTGGTTTGGTGGCCCTGTGCATTAGAGCACTACCCTAATAATGGTGGTAAGTGCCTGCTCCCCATCCTTGGCTGGGACACTTACTTATTTGGGTAATTAGTAGGACATGGTCTCCCGCATTGTGTCATCGAGTGAAAAGTCGAGGATCTGACCTTTAACCAAAATCTGCCTTCCTGAGAAGGTGTGCGATGCTATGCCCAGGTAAATGTTCTGCTCCGGGTGGTGGGGATGGTTCTGCCCCAGCCGCCTGAGGCGGTCCCCGAGCACTTGCTGCTGTGCACCCTCCATGATAGTGACTGAGAGGCGGAGCTGGGTCAGCCCCAGCCAATCAGTGCAGAGCCTGCTGCAACCCTCACTCTGTACCGCCTCCCAGTGGGAGCAAAGAGGTAGGAGCGGAAAGGGTTTGGCCTTTGCTGCCCCCAGCCTCTAACTTCCCCTGAAGGACAGTGCCCACAAGCACTCTGAGCAGGAATCAGATGGCTTTGGGGTCTCATCATTTTAACCCTGACTAGACATTTTAGGAGACCTGTTTCAAATGTTAGAGCATTTCAAATGTTTGATTGTCTTTCTCTTATTTAAATCTACTGTATCATATGAAACTCTCCTTTTTGATTTTACCCCCAGATTTTCTTTTCTTTTTAAAAAATCACGTCAATTATCATGATACAAGCAAAATCACGTTGTTAACAAGTGAAGGAGAGCCCTTGTCCTATTGTGCGCAATTGCGTCTCCCCTTTTCCATGTATTATCTAAA
Source organism: Cheirogaleus medius (assembly GCA_008086735.1). NCBI lineage: Eukaryota > Metazoa > Chordata > Mammalia > Primates > Cheirogaleidae > Cheirogaleus > Cheirogaleus medius. Next base: position 1,710,920 of record VBSM01003144.1, read on the forward strand.
ACTCTGCTTTTCTATCATCTAAACTCTGTTTGTTTTATATTTCCTAATTTTTTTCTATTTAAATGAAGTCACGTCACTTAGCAAGATTGCAAAGAAAATTGGGTTGTCAATAAACGACTCTAGGTCTTTGTCGTCTTCTGGGCATCGTCTGTCTGTCTGTGTCCTTTGTCTGTGAGAAGGCTGCACGTGGAAATCCGTGTCTCACGTGTGTCTCTGTCCCCAGTGTCAAGTCCGGCCCTGTAAGTGGTGGCTGCTGAGTCCGTGTGCTCAGGTGCGTCTGTGGCTGAGCAGCTTGATAAACATCAGCAGGAGCGTCAGCATCGCCGCTGCCCGTGTCTGCTGCTGTCCTGTGTCTGCTGCTGTCCTGTGTCTGCTGCTGTCCTGTGTCTGCCGCTGTCCTGTGTCTGCCGCTGTCCCTGTGTCGGTTTTCTAGGCTTCCTGCAGTAGGAAAGGTTGAAAGGGACCCCTCACAGTGCGGCAGACTCGCTTTATTGGCTTAAACAAGAACCGTCATGAAGGCGACCTTTCCTTACTTGGGTTCAACTCGGAACGTCACGGATGTTCTAGAACCAGGGTACTGACGCACTTTTTAGTTTGGGGATCGGCCAGAGGAGTTGAGTAAAGAAGGATCTGTGCCTTTTGCTTCAGAAAATACCTCGTCCGATCAGTGGCCTCGTCACAGGGGAGGTCTGGAGGAAGGGCTTCTTTTGAGGACACTGGCTTCAGAGCAGGGGGTGACACCCTTGGATGCCCCACTGTCTGCCTCGAGTCATGAGCGAGCACTAAACTTGAATCTGTGTTGCTTGTCCCATGACCGGAGATTGTTGCAATATGTAAAGGCAAAGTTGAAACGTGACGTCTGCCAGACGCCTGGACGGAGGAGCCCAGGGGCTAGCCCTCGTTAGGACAGAGCCCTTTGGGTTTTTCTAGCCCATTCCCCAGTTGCCTATTCTGACTTCTTTCTCTCTGGTGTCTTTCTCTCAATCAGTTGTTCAAATGGAGATTTTGTTCAATTCATCCTCTTAAAATACTTAAATGCTTTACGATATATCATCTTTCCAGTGTGATTTATTTTAATGGAAGATAGAGTAAAAGACTTCACATTTTTCAAGAGTCAAAGGAGTGGATATCTAATGGTGGAATCTTAGGTGGGTAAAGTAGAGATCTTGGGGTTATTATTCAATTCCAAACAGAAAAAATGTCTAATTTACTCAGAAGCCTCCCTTCTAAAAAATAGCCCGGGGTAAGTCCTTTCCTACATGAAATATGGATACGGTTATCTTATAAGTGATCCAGGTCCTTATTCAGGTACCCGGGAGTCTCCACTGGGGCCCTGAGATGCTGCAATGCTCACAGCATTAGGGACAATAATTAATGGGGGTAGTCTTAGCTCGCGTGTGGCATAAGCTTGTAATTCTCTTTGTCAGAGTATAGACAGCTGATTCATATGTGTGTGTGTGTGTGTGTGTGTGTGTGTATTTTTTTTTTCTCCCCCCAGTCCGACGAGATCCCATGAGGGAAGATACCATACTTTTTCCCCCCAGGTATTCCTCAGGCACAAGTGCAATGCTTGGCACAGAGCAGATGCAACAACCTGTGTCCCCCACCCTGGGATATTATAATTGACATTTATTCTCCTGGCATTTCTCTTTTTCCCTTGTCTTTTTATTAAAGAGACAACTCTAGTTGTATTGTCTTTATTCCCTCTTTCCGCTCACTCATTCAGGGCATTAATGTGTTTGTGACCAAATGGTCCCGGGGCCAATTCCCAGGTCTGCTTTTCACTAATTGTGCACGCTTTGGCAATAATAGCTAATAAGAACACTAGCTACTTTTTAAGCGATAATTATGTTCAAGGCAGTGAGTTAAGTGCTAAGCCCGGTTTTTATCTGGAAGTGAAGATGCGAGTGATTACCCTGTGTGGATAAAAAAATGGTATCTGTAAAGTGCTCAGCACAAAACTTGGAACCCTGAAGTGTTCAATAAAAGGTAGTTACCACCTTAACAAAGATCTCTTTCGCTCTTTTCCAGGTACCGTCATGGGCACCACCACGAAACAGACCTGCTAGTAGGTGTCGCTGATTTAGAAGACCCGTGTCTGGGGCTCTGAACCGGGAGAACTAAGCCCTCTGCTATGTCCAGTACTGCTGAAATCTTGTTCAGAAACGTGTTAAGAAGCTTCGAAGCACCAGGTGACTTTCCTAAGCTGTTGCTAGGGAGTTATTCTCTCCCCTACTTTTTTGAAATGAAAAATATAACTGAACTCAACAGTCAGCTGTTCCACTGGAGGGATTTCCAAGGCGTTGAGAAATCGGTCTATCCATAACACTGGTACTTTCTTTCAGCTATATTGAAATACAATTGACAAATGACAATTGTATATATTTAAGGTGTACAAACTGATGTTTTGATGTACATATACAGCATTACCACCTCAGATCATCAGGCATTAGATTCTCATAAGGACCGCGCAACCTTGCTCCCTCGCATGCGCAGTTTACGGTAGGGTTGGTGCTCCGGTGAGAATCTAATGCCGCTGCTGATCTGACAGGAGGCGGAGCCCAGGCGGTGACGCGAGTGATGGGGAGCGGCTGCAAATGCAGATGAAGCTTCACTTGCTCGCGGCTGCTCACCTCCTGCTGTGCGGCCCAGTTCCTAACAGGCCACGGACAGGTACTGGTCTGTGGCCTGGGGGTCGGGGACCGCAGAAGTGTGTGATATGGTATAGTCGACTGTGGTTTCCACGCTGTCTGTTAGATCTCCAGGATTTATTCATCCGATAACTGAAAGTTTGCACTCTTTGACCGGCACGTCCCTGTTTCCCCCTTCCCCTGTCCTGTCCAGTAATCTACTTTCTGTTTCTATGAGTTTGACTATTTTAGCTCCCACATATTAGTGAAATCATACAGTATTTGTCTTTCTGTGTCTGGTTGATTTCACTTAACATAACGTCCTCCGGGCTTATCCATGTTGTTGCAAAGGGGTAGGGTTTCCTCCTTTCTTCAACACTGAATAATGTTCCGTTGTATATGTACGTAGCACATTTTCGTTGTCTGCGCGACAGACATTTAGGTTGTTCCATAGTGTGGCCACTGTGGCCAATGCTGCAATGAACATGGGAGTGCAGACATCTCGGTGAGGGTCCGATTTCACTTCCTTTGGGTGTATACCTAGCGGAGGGATCACCGGGTCATATGGTGGTTCTATTTTTAATTTTTTGAGGAACCTCCGTACATTTTCCACCATGGCTGTACTAGTTTACATTCTCACCCACAGTGTACAAGGGTTCTCTTTTCTCCACTCCCTCGACAATGCTTTTTATCTTCATGACAACCATTTTAACAGGTGTGAGGTCATAGCTTTGATACTTTCTTAATTTGATACGACAATAAGGAAACAATCATAAGCTCCATTTGGGGACAGCCAGAGGCAGATTCTCACACTGCGTTGCCACGTGCGAGGTCCATCTGCATTCTGGTAGCATCCCAGCTTTTCCAAATGCTCCCCGCTGACGTTTCCTCGTTGAGAAAGCAGGGATGGATCCCTGTATGGTCCTTATTTAAAGTCACACTAAATAGAAAGTAGAGATGGACAGAAAATTCTAAGATGTTTATGAAATAAAAGATGAATAGCTCAATAATGCTCAGAATTGTTTTGGTCACTGTCTTCAAAAGGCCTGATTGCTTTGGTGTTTAGATTTCGGACGATCTGGCGCACTGCTCGGTCACGTGGGAGCACTGTGCTGCTTTTGTAGGCGGATGCGGTCATGCACTTGCTGTGCACCAGTCCCTCATCCATCAGCGACATTTCTGCTGAGTGCCCTGTAGCAGCACCACGGTTAAGAACGTGGCTGCTGGGGCCAGTCAGCCAGTGTGGCTCACCGTCTGGGTGTCTTTAGGAAGGTCGCGTGACCTCCGCGCGCTTCATTTGTCTCTTCTGTAAAGTTAGGATAATAAGAGTCCCCACCTCATAGGTTCTATGGGAGTGAAATCATTAATATTTGTGAAGAACCTAAGGATGGTGCTTGAGAAATACAACGTGTGCCCAATCTTCACTTGAACACCCATCATTTGCAAACTCAGGACATCTTCAATGCTAGAAATTTCTCCTTTGCACTCAACAGAAGTGTCTTTACATTATTTATCCTGGTTGGCCCTGGGTCTGCTCTATGAGGTCACAGTCTGCAGAGTAGAGCAGAGCAGACATCCCGCCCGCTGGGTCTCTCTGATGGAGGCTTACAGCGCTTCGCAGCAACTACGTAGTGATGTTGCTCTCTTACTCTAGCGGACTTTACATTTGATTTTATCATCTGTCTCGTTGGGTGCTCTCTTTCTTTAGATTTAGAAGGACCATGAGAAATTGGGACAAGACAGATATCTTACCATCAAATGGCTCAAAGCTTTTTTTCACCATAAACATCTGGGAGATGACTCACCTAATCCCTGAGCATCATCAAATTTCCCCTCTGTGCTGTTTCATTCTCAAGTGTTACATTCTGATAAAAACGTCTAAAGTGTTATTAGAAAGCAATTTAAATTGTGTAAGTTTATTATTCTCAACTTCTTTAATAGTTATAATGGTTATGGACGTATACATATATTTATAATTACTTTATGCGTGTATATATAAAATTAATTGTATTTATTATTTATATAAGTATGTAAGTACTGTGTATGTTTATATGTAAAATATTTATATATCTATAGCTGATTACTGAAATAAAGTAGAAATCACACATTATTTGCCTTGAGTTAAAGTTCAGTTCAGCTTGTCTATCATGAGCTGGTTTTACAAGCCAGGGATTATGAGGAGCGAAGACCTTCGGCTGAAAAGAATTTGCTTGAGGACCGGGAGCTGGGGTGGCCTGGTCTGTCTGCTTCTTCATCAGGCCTGCCTGTCCTGTCTTTCTGGAATGTCGTGGGTCCAGTCCTCCTGTTCCTTGTTACTGCTCCGTCCTAGTTAGGGTCCTCATTACTTCCTTCCTAATAATCATCAGCTCACATGCCACCTCTTTCATGAAGCTGTCCCCATGGTCCAGATGGGATTAATCCCCTGGGCTTTGTATCTGGTGCTCTGAGTCTCTGTTGTGTAGGTTTCTCTCCTGCTTTGCCCCACTTACTGCCTCTGCTTCCCGCACTGGGGCAGCAAGAGTCTCGGAGATGGGAACAAGGTCTCCTCGTTCCATCTGTCCGCTCCCCCGACCCCTGCACCTGGCGCAGTGCCCGCTCCTTGAGGAATAGTCTAAGAGTCCAGACCCCCTTTCCGGTGTCAGTGCCCAGTTTCACAGATGAGCCACCTGAGCTATGCCAAGAAGACAACTGACCTGCATGTGGCAGGGTTCGCAAGTAGCAGAGAACTAAAAGTTTATAATTTACCTTCTATTTGCACATCTTAAGGTCCTTTTCAAATAGCAAGCCTTGGGGACGCCCAGACATCCTGGCTGCTGCCCCGTAGACCTACGGCTTGTGGACCTGTAAAAAAGTGTGATGTGTATGTGGTTTCGAACTTCTCATCTACAATAACTCACTGAGACACAACAACATAATCACCTGCGGACCCCAACGTGAATGACAGCTGCCTCAGGAGGAGAGTCACCAGTTGCAGGTGAAGATACCTGCAGTCGTGGGGGTTATTAGCTGATGTTTGACACACGTGAAAAATGAGAAGCTCCCAATTTGTACTCCCTTCAACCTCCAAGGCCGCCATTTCTTCATTTCAGGCCTCTTCTCCGGAAGGGTATTTTTGGTATGTCACTCTGGGCACGTGGATTTTCTCATTAGTAAATGATTGCCATCAGCCCTTCTCGGAGGACCCATTTCCTTGTCTGCTCTGCTCTTTCCTTTCTCCTGGTGGCTTTGATCATGGCATGTGCCATCTGTCCTGGGACGTGCAGACATTCCAGTAGTTCAGACCACAGCGTGCATTGCTGGGCGAGGGCCGTGTAGACCCCAAGGGCCCAGCTGCGCGTGCAGCTATCTTCCCTGTGACGGGCTTTCACAGATGAGTGGTAGATCTGGAAATTGCAGTAATGACTCATCTTGGTTAAGTCCGCCTTGGCTCCGACCCTCTTTGCTTTGGTCGTGTTGTCTGTAGCTTTAGAACTCCCACTAAACGAGCAGAATTATCCAAATTTCCGTTTGACATTTTCCTTTATAATTGTTTTGACATCTCCATTTATAAATTTCTTTTCTTGTTAAAGCTAGATTGGAAAAGTGAATTTCTAGACAAGGCTTGCCTGGCTCAAAGCCTGAGGGTCAGTGCTCAACTTGTTTAATTGGAGAGCATCTGATCCAGTTAGTGTCCACCGGCGAGGACAGCCCAGCGCTTCCTGAGCCCCACCGGCCTCTCTCCCAGGCAGGCTGTGGCATCTGTCTTCTTTCTGCTGACTTTTAGGGGAGACCAGGTAGGGCCGCATGCCTGGGTTCCACTTGGTCCTAAGCTCACCCTTCCCCCCAAGGCTGCAGGAAAACTGTCTGGGTGACGTGCACACGGGTGGTCTCCGTGTACATGTGCACACGGGTGGTCTCCTTGTGCACACTGCAGAGAAAGCAAATCAACCTGCTTCCACCCTGGTCACAGGCACCTTGATTCTGGTCACTAAACGGTCAGCAGTATCGCCCGGTTTAATTCTCTTGCGGTGAATTTTAAGACCTGCTGCTGTCACCTGGGCAACTGGTTTACTCTTTCTATTGCATGGTTTGGCATCTGTTTTGCTTCATTTAAAATGTATTCTCCTCTGCTAACGATATAATTTCATTCTCCTAAAGAGATAGATTTTTATAAATATCCAAATTACAGGAATAAATATTTCAATGGGGAAAGGAGCTAGGGACTAGATTTGGGCTCACAGTAACAAAATTATTTTTCCTGCAGAAATTTCAGCCATAAAATTGATTCTTATTGCTGTAAGCGTATTTGGACAAAGCAAAGGTAAACACTTCCCTATTTCTTTTCAGTCTTAACGTGCCGGAGCCTCCCCGTTTGCTCCAGAAGTTTAAAATTTTGCCTCCAGCCAGCACAATCCACGGCCGTTCCATGTTCCTTAGGAATTCTGTAAAGGCTGGGCCCGTCCAAGAAACAGCTGTGTGTTCTTCACGCCTCCAAAAGGTTTTTTACTGTTTGCCTGGTGATCTTTTTTTTAGGTGAGCTTTATAATCAATTACATTCCTGAATTAATAATATCGAGACTTCACTTAACATGTGCAATGGCTTTCCATACCTCATTTCACTTAATTTTTACAACTACTGTGTGTGGTAGACACTATGATTTTTTCCCATTTTATGGATAAGGGAAGTTGGAATAGCTGACCTGCCCAAGGCCAAGCAGCAGGACGAGGCTTGAGCCCACAGCCCTTTCCCTGACCTCCCCAGTGACTAGGTGTCATGACACTAAGACGTGCTGGAGGCTGGACTCGACGAGGATGCTCGTGTTGTAAAGCACATGCGGTGTCTCTGCATAGCCATGTAGGGTGTGATTGCCAAGTCTGAGAGATGTTTTGCTGGGTGGCTCACAAACTGGTTTTAAATGTTTCCTACTCTGTTTACTTTGTATGTGTTTAAAATTTTCCATAATAAAATATTTCGAAAGAATTTTATTACATACAATGTGGATGAAAAAAATGTTTAAATAAACAAAATAGTTAAAAAAAGTAACCGATTCAAAAAAAATCTGCGTTGGCTTAACCATTCCAGTGATAATACTAAAGATGGAAAAGAAATACTTTTTATTATTATTTTGAAATATTTTATTATGGAAAAATTTAAACACATACAAAGTAAACAGAGTAGAAAAATGGACCGCGATGTCCCATCACCCAGCTTCGGCGACTATGAGTGTTCTGCCCCTGCCGTGGCCCCCACACCGCTACACGCTCCCTCCTCTGACCTCCTTGTTACCACTAGTTACAGTTCCTTCTTTCAAGTGGACATTTACACACATCGAAATGCACACATTTTAACTGTGCAATTTTGACAGACGAATCCACCTGTGTCATCGACATCTCAGACATAATATGGAATTTTTTTTTTTTTTTTTTTTTTTTTAGAGACGGGGTCTCGCTCTTGGTCAGGCTGGTTTCGAACTCCTGACCTTGAGCTATCCACCCGCCTCGGCCTCCCAGAGTGCTAGGATTACAGGCGTGAGCCACCGCGCCCGGCCTAATATGGAATGTTTTGGTCTCTTTCCTCCCAGTCAGTTCCTGCATGGCCACCACTCCCATCTGTGGCCAGGTCACCCTTGGATTAGTTTTGCCCGTTCTAGAACTTTCTATGAATGGAATCTCATAGTGTGTCTTCTGGCGCGTCCTCCTGTGTTCACTCAGTGTCACCGCAGTGAGGATTATCCACCTTGTGGGATCAGTTGCTCATTTCTTTCTGCTTCTGCTCAGGAGTCTACACCGCAGACTGTCGGTTCTCTCAGTGACAGACAACTGGGGGCTTCCAGTTTTCATTCACTGTGAGTAAAGCTGCCAGGAATATTCTTGTACGTACATTTTTCTTAGACATGTATTTTAATTTATCTTGGTTAAATACTTAGGGTCTGGTTCACTTTATATGAAACTGCCAACACTTTTTCCAAAGTGGTCACAACACTTAATATTTTGTTCAGAGCCAGATGAGAGCTCAGGTGACTCCGTTTCTTTGCCAATGTTTGGTTTTGCCAGTCTATGGTTTCCACTATTCTAGTGGTCTGTAGTGATACCATGTTGTGGTCATGAATCTGCATTTCCCTGGCAACTAGTGATATTGACGAGTGTTCGATAACTACTAGTCAGTAACCATTTGATCAGTAACCACTGGCTTGTATGGCGATTGATCATTCCTATCATTTCTTTTGTGAAATATCTGTTCATTTATTTTGTCCACATTTTAATTTTTGGGTTGTCTTTCTATTTTTGAGTTGCAGGAGCCATTATATGTTTTGGATATAAGTGCTTAGTCAGGTAAATATTTTGCAAATACTTGTGGTTTGCCTAATTATTATAATGGTATCTTCTCATGAGCATCTGTTTTTGATTTAGATAAGTCTAATTTATCAATTTTTCTTTATGACTATTGCTTTTTCTGTCTAATAAATCTTTGCATACCTCTAAGTTGCAACGCTGTTCTTCTGTATTTCCTTCTGAAAGCTTAGCAGATTTATTAATAGCTTCTACCTGTAGGTCTCTGATCCATCTTGAAATGATTTTTTTTTTTTTGGTATAGTGTATAGCAGAGAGTAGAAATAATTTTTTCCCCATATGGATGTCAGTTGTTCCAATACTATTTGTTGAATTTAATTTCTTTTCTGAATTGTTTGTCATCTTTGTTAGAAGTCACTTGACCGTATTAAGTGTTGGTCTGTTTCTAGTTTTTATTCCCTTGAAGTGTTTGGCATTTCTATACTATCTTGGTTATTATAGTTCAGAGTAAGTCTTGAAGTGAGGTAGGGAAGTCCTCAGCTTACTTTTGCTTTTTCAACATTGTTTTAGCTTTTCTGGGCCCTTTGCATTTTCCTATGGATTTTAGAATCAGCTTGTCAATTTCTATAAGAAAGACATGAAGCTCTGAATCTACAAGTGAATTGCAGAGAATGATAATTGAGTCTTCTAATCCATGAACATTGTGTTACTTTCTAATTATTTGGGTCTTTAAAACATTTCTCACAGCAAAATTTTGTAGTTTTTACTGTAGGGGTTCATCATGTCTTGTTAAATTTACTCCAAAATATAATATGTTTTTGAAGTTATTGTAAATAGAACTGTATTTTTAAATTTTCATTTCTAATTGTTGATGCTAAAATATAGAAATGGTAAGTGATTAAAAGAAAACTTTGTGGAGGTGTAACTGACACACAACAGACTGCATATGTCAGCACTTGAAACTTTTTCCATATGTATACACCTGTGAAACCATCATCATAATCAAGATAATGGACATACCCATCACTTCCAAAAGTTTCACTGTGTCCCTTGCAATCCTCCCTCCCCTCAATCCTTTGCCTATCTTAAGGCACTTATCTGCTTTATATCAGGTTTACATTTTCTAAAATTTTACGTATGTGGAATCCTATGTCCGTATTTTTTTCTTGTCTGGCTTCTCTCACGTAGCATAATTCTTCTGAGATTCATCCATATCGTTATGTGTAGAATAGTTTGTTTCTTTAAATTGCTTAGTAGTACTCCATGGATAAGCTGCAGTCTATTTATCCACTCATCTGTTGATAGACATTTGGGCATTTGGGTTGTTTCCAGCGTTTAGTTATCACAAATAAAGCTACTGTAGACATTTGTTCAGAAATCTTTGTGTGGGCATACATATTAATTTTGGGGGGATAAACATCTAAGAAAGCAATCACTGGGTCATATGATAGGTGTTTTCTTACCTTTTTAAGGAATTGCCAAAGTGTTTTCCAGTGGTTTTACCGTTTTATATGTCTAGTTGCCCCACAACTTTGCCGACATTTGATATGCTCAGTCTTTTAGCCATTCTAATAGGTGTGTAACAGCAGGTCATTGTTACATTTGCCTAATGCCAAATGATATTGAGCATCTTTTAATGGGTTTAGCTGCTACTCAGATATCCTCTTTGGTGAAGTATCTGTTAAAATCTTTCGCCCAATTCACAATTGTTTGTCACTTATATATAGAATAAAACTGATTTTCCTGTGTTGAAACTAAAGTTTCTAGTGTACTGAAACTTTGCTAAACAAAATTATTAGTTATAATATCTTCATTTAATTGTTATATTTTATGGTATCTCCTACATAAACAATGACTATCTATGAGTAAACAGTTTTATTTCTTCCTTTCCAATCTGTGTGCCTTTAGCTTCTTTTTCTTGCTTGATTCCACCGTTGAGAAAATCCTATAAAACACTGAATAGAGCTGATGAGAGTGAATGTTCTTGTGTTATTCCTAAGCTTGTCAGGAAAACATTTCATCTTTCATCATTAAGTGTGATGTTAGGTACAACATAGATGTCCTTTCTCAGGTGGGGGAAGTTCTCTTTTCTTCCTTGTTTTTTGAGAGTTTTTAATAAACAATATAAACAATATATGTTGGATTTTGTTCTACATCCTTGAGATGATTATAATTTTTCTTTTCTAGTCTGCTAATACAGTAAATTACATTTACTAATTGCTTACTGACTGCTTTCTAAATATTAAACCAAGATTCCTTGTTTTGAATAAGCCCCATTTGGCCATAAGATATTATTCATTTATGTCATATTATATTCAACTTGCTAAAATTTAGTTAAGAACTTTTTGCATCTTTATTAACGAGGGGTATTTATTCACCATTTACTCTGTTTATAATGCCTTTGTTTCATTTTCTTGTTAGTGAGTTTTACTAGTACAAATTAAATTTCTTTGATTGAAATAGACTCTCTAGAATTTCTCTTCCATCTGGTGTCAGTTCTGGTATTGGCAAAAAATTGCTTTTTCCATTTCCTTATTATTCCTTTAAATTTCTGTAGACTTTTGTCATGTCATCTATTTTATTTGTAATATGGTTACATCATTTTCTCTCTTTTTTTCTTTGATGAGTTTCATGATGGTTTTATCAATTTTTGTTAATTTCTTCAAATAACCAACTTTTGGCTTTGTTAATTCTCTCGATTGTTTTCTGTTTTCCATTTTACTGATTTTTGTTCTTACTTTTAGCATTTTCTTATTTCAACTTACTTTAATTTTAGGTTATTTGACTTTTTCTAGCTTTTTAACATAGAAAAAAAGATTTATCTTAGATCCTCATTTCCCCCTGCTTCTAATATTGGCACTGAAAGCTATAAATTACCCTCTTATGACTGCTTTGACTATAAACTACAAATTTCATATGCTGTATTTTCATTATCATTTACTTTGACATGTTTTTAAATTTCCCTGTTGACATCTTTCTTAAATGTCCACATATTTAGAGGTGTTTAAAAGATATCTTACTGTTCTATATTTCAAATGTAATTCTACTGTGATTTTCAAAGGTACTATGCAGGATTTTAATCTTTTCATATTTTGGGGGCCTTGTTTTTACCCCATATGTGGTATATCTTGTTGAACATTCTATATGAAGTTGAAAAGATTCTGTTGCTCTTGAGTATACTGTTCTATAAATGGCTAACCTACAATCTATATATGTGAGATCTATTTACTTACTGATATTTTGTATAGTTGTTCCATAGATCGCAGATAGGAGATTATTGATATCTCTATGATTGTTGATTTGACTATTTCTCCGTTTTTTTGTGTCAGTTTTTATTTCATGTATTTTTGAGTGGTATAATTGGGAACATATACATTTATCATTGTTATTGTTATGTTTTTATGATATAGTAACCCCTTTATCATTATGAAATGTCTTTTAAAATCTCTGAGGATACTGCTTTTATTGAAGTCCATTTTTGCCTCTTTGAAAGTAACATATAGTAAAAGATATTTTGCCTGACATAGTTTATTCTTTTTATGTTTACTATTTTATGGCTGATGGTTTTCTGTTTTTATTTTTAACTATTTGGGTTTTTATATTTATAGTGCATCTGTTTTTAAACATAATGTAGTTATGTCTGGGGCTTCTTGCCCTCCCCACTCTCAGTCTTACACTATCTACTTTTTAGTTGGAGTTTTTAGTCCATTTACATTTAATGTAATTATCATATGGTTGGATTTATGTCTGTCATTTTGCTGTTTTTTTCCCTTTTTAAGGAAAAGGTGGGAAGAAATGTATATTGGTTTACAGGTTTGGTGGTGGAAAGATGACAAGAGTGTGGGTTCAGCTCCTGCATTCTCCATGAAGCATGTGGTAAGGTCATTAGCAGGAGAGGGTGGAGGAAAAAATGTCAGAAGCTTGAATGGGGAAGAGAATGTATGGAAGTTATGGCGAGTGATAAAGTGAGCCTTCTAGAAGACAAAATAGGTTATGAGATGCATGGGTTGTCTATTCACTAATATTTCTTCATCATGCATTAATGAGACAAATATATGGGTAGAAATAGGTATGGTCTCTAATGCCATAAAGCCATGAGACTGTTTTGACATACATTGGTTAGATAATCGCAGTATATGCATAATTATAAGATGAAAAACAAGTGCTATGAGGTAATGAAATGGATTGATTCTGCATGAATGTATAACACAGTAAACTGACCTTGAGTTGGTTTAAGAAATAGTTTGTTAGAGCCAGTGCCCTTGAGTGGAGAGCTAAAGTCAGTGTCAATTAGATTAGTCAATGTTTGGTGGAGGGGAGTGTTTATGCAAAGAAGAGAGCGTGTGAAGTGTTCTGTGTTGTGAAAGAGCATGGCATGCTGAGGGTGTTAAGCGTGTGGCTGGCAGGCAGGGAGCAAGGTGCGGAAAGGAGAAGGGAAGTGAACAGGTGGAAGCACAGGGCCAGGCAATGCCGGGGCCCTATAATCTGCAACGAAGACCCTACCTAGCAGTAATGAACTTGAAATGAAACCAGTAACTTCATGGTGTGATGTGTTTCTCTTTAAAAACATCAAAACTTTCTTTGAGGTAAATTCAATAGAACTGATGAAATTGGGCAAAAAGGAATTATCAGAGCAATCCATAGAAATGAGTCATTGCCAAGTTTTCTTACGGTCAATTTTATTTCTGTTTGAGGGAAAAATAGGTAATTAGAGAACATAAGGCATTGCTTCCAGGTTTCAAAGTGGCTTCTATCCAGACACAGGGAAGCTCACAGCAGAAAACCAGATGTTCAAATAAAGACCTAAGTGGACAAATACGAACGATGTACATTACACAAATATGTTATGGAAATCTTTCACGGTGTTTAGAAATAACATCAGCGACTTTAAAGCATTGTGTGAATGCCTCCATTCTTCCAGAAGCCCTGAAGGGAGGAGTTGGAATGCATTTGTTGGGCATGTTTGTGAGTTTTTACCTACAGTGTTAGCCAATACATGTGGAAAATTAAAATAATGGGATTATTTACTCAGCAGGCATTTGCTGAGTCCCTTCCAGCGGTAACCACTGTGCTTGGTACCCTGTGCTTGGCAGTGAAGGATATGAAGACGGATCTGACAAAGAATCTCCCTCTGTTTGGGAAGATCAACTTCGTAAGGGATTGTGATGCTGGTCAGGATGTGTGAGAGCCAGGAAGGAGGTTTAGGTAAAGAAGAGAAGTGCCTTTTAGGGGCCAGAGGAATGCTAGGGATTTCTGTTTCCTCTTTTATTTTCTTTTCCCATTTAAACTTCCTTTTTCCAATGTGTATGTATTGTTTTTTAATAAACAGGAAAAATGGACTCATTACAAAAGGCGAACATAATTTGGTATCTCTGGCTTTTTAAAAAAATTCAACAAATATTTATCAAACATTTATTATATGCAACATGATGTCTTTTCTTGTTAACAGGAAGAAACAGGTCATGAGGATTTTGGGAAAGGACAAAACTGTGCCCATGGCAGTTGTTTTTGTGATTTTGAATCCTTTCAGAGGAAAACCGAAGATACTTGGATGCATGATCCACTTCTTTAGTCAAAGAGTCTCCCATGGAAACACGGGTATTTCCAAGAGCTCTTTCTGTTTGGCTTTCTCTGTTAAGAGTTAAAAAGTTGGACAAGCAATACATGCTTGGGAAACTCTGCAGAGAAATTCTTGGGTTGGAAATGCACATTACCAAATTCTTTAATACAAAAAATAATGCTTTAAATTGTACTTTGGACACGATGTCCATTTTTTTTTGTCTCGACAAACAAACCCAAAATTGTTTTTAGCCTTCTCCTCTGGCATTCACAAAGTTTTGCCTAAAACCCTTGGAGATTTGCTGAAAAAGATTTATTTATGTGCATTCTGAAGAGCATGCCAAAATCCTGCTGCTTCATGTTTTTCAAGACTCTTCTAAATTAAAAAGCGAGCGTGTGTGAGAGGGTGAGATGTGAGTCCAGTTATTGTGCACAGTAAATGTGTTTATTTCCAGAAAGTGAAGAGTAAGGATGAGGTGAGGAGGGTGAATGCCCAGCCAAGTGGGCTTTGCCTCTGCAGAGCTGGAGAGTTTATTTTACTCTGTGCAAAGTCACTGTCTCTATTTAATGAAAAGTCATACACACATAAAAGTCTATTAGTTTAGGGGCTGCATTGGGTTGATTTTACATTACGTTCTACCATTTGATTAAATACAGCCCAAACCGTCTAACTCACCCACAAAAATCAAAACACCAAAACATTGCCATGACAAAAAAGTAAAATGACTTATTAGTTAAGAAGGTTCCAGATATCTTGCAGCCCAACTGAAAAGCTGGGATTGAAAGAGTGAATGTTTGTGATTTGAAGTAAAAAAAAAAAACATGGAAAACTGTAAGTGCTATTTTCTCCAAAAGAATCTTGTTTATTACAAAAAAGTTTTATACAAACATATAACAGCATAGATACATCTTTATGCATTGTGTTTACTGATCGAAATGCTATTTATACTGTGATACAGATTAGCATTAAATATCCAAACTGCATTTGGATCTAGAAAGAAATGTTGTATAAATAGTTTTCTCAAGTGCAGACAACAAGAAAAAAATAATAACTTTTGTTTAGCTTCACTGTAATGCCAGTGACAGATCCTTGGAATCCACATATGCTTGCAGTGAAGTTAAAATCCCTCCTGCCCTCCCAGAACCCTGATCTGATGGCCCAGCTGCCGTGACTGATTGTCCCTTTGGTGACAAAATTTCCCCCGTGTTTATCTGATATAACCTCTCTCCTAATCACTGCACTTTATTTATTTATTTACATGTGGTTATGAATATATATATCACATCGGAATGAAATGGGTGGAGGAAAAATAAGTTTTCAAAGTGTGGAGAAGCCAACGACTGCTTGTTTGCGTTCCCGCTCTTGATCCTTAACTCGTAGCAGGCATGTCTGAGCCCGCGGGCTATGGGTCGGGCAGCACCAGAGGCAGGGCCAGAAGCCTGGGATGTGTTCCTCAAGTTTTCCTATCAAAAGTGATAATGTATTTAAAAGCTTTTTACACAGCGTGATGAAAAGAATAATGTAGTCGTGAGAACAACAGACAAGAGGTTGAGAACAAGTAAAAATTACTCTCTGAAAGACCTTGTCCATCTCTATTAGACGCCCCAAATAAAGGCATCAGTACATCTTTTTTGAAGTAGGTAGCAAGGAAGTGTGGGAAGGGTTAAAATGCAACACAGTATTGACAAAACCGGCACTTTGTAGCCGGAATGTCTCTGCTTAGCGCCCCCATCTATTACATGGTATCAGCGGAGATCCAGATGATGTTGAAAGTGGAAGCCGGTAAAAGAAAGGGCGTTCCCCGTCCCAAACTGCAGGTCGGCACTGCTGAAGACAGCGCCATAACTAACCGCACAACCACCTAAGAAGCCCAGTGACCACGCGCGGTGCATGAGCCTCGTGCCTACTAGCATCACCACGCGGGCTCTTCCCACCTCCACCTGGGAGAAGATCCCAGGGAGGGCTTCTGATGGGTCCTCCCCACCCCGGGCACGGAGCCTGCCCCCTTCCCCAGGGCTCTCGATCCCTCTTGCCTAGGTCCCCAGTAGAAGCACACAGCTATTCCTTGTTGTCTGTTTTTCAACCCTCTCCTCTTTACTAGCTCCTTCCTGTCAGAACCGACGCATGTTGCTCTCTGCCCTCCCCATGCACACGTCCACCCATTGCGACAAAACACAACAGCTCTCCCTGGACCCCATGTCCTCTTCCCGCAGAAGCCTCATTTCTGTCCTTTCTTCAGCCAGTGACCGGCTCCCCCGTGTTCCAATCCGTGCACCTGCGCCACTCCTCGGACACGCTCTAGGTGAGTGTCTCTTGCTGACTCAGTGACACCCAGGGATCATCCTCAGCCCCTCTCTCCTCTGACCCTTGCCCCCAGGACTCCTCTCCCCTGGATCTCTCCTACCACGCTCCGTCTTCTTACTGGGTCACTCTTCTGACCCTGACGTTAGACATCAGAGGTGCCCACACCTGTCTCTTCTTTCTCTCTCCCCGTGCCCGAAGTGAGCTCACCCCAACCCAGGACTTCAGCTGTCTACAAGCCAGTGACCCCCAATTCACATCATGTGCCCATGACCCAGACTCGCATGTGGGCACCCTGTCCCAGCGCCCTCTCAGTGCCTCGCGGGTATCTTTTTCTGAAGCAGTCAAAGCAGAACACATGGCCTTCCCTGCCAGCTCCTGTCTGTCCGCATCTTCATCTCAGCCCTGGTCCCTCCACCTGTGGTCAGACTTGCGCTCCCTGCTCCTTGCCTCCAGCCCCACAGCGTGTTCCCAGTTGGTCCCTGCTTGCCGTCCTCTCTGCCACCAGCGCGCCTTGCATGGGCTCTCCCAGCCCGCAGAAGTGGATATTGTCCACACGTGCCCTCCTCACCATAGCCATCCTCCTACAGCCTGGGAGACCTTTTAGTCATGCAGATCTGCTGCGCGCTGCTCTGCTTAAAACCCTTCTACTCTTAGTAAGAAACCGAGACTCCTTGGCAAGGCCCGCACCGTCGCCTCGCCACGTTCCTCTCTTCCTACGATTTCTCTAGAGCCCCGCGCAGTTCCCATCTCCAGGTCTGTGTGAGAGCCGCTCCTTTTGCTCTTGGCCAACTTCTACCCACTATTGAAATCTCAGGCTCTCCCGAGTCTTTTTCTAACCCCTCTCCAACCAAAAATGAGGTGAGCCTTCTGGTACGCCTTTCTGTGTTGTTCCTTGCAGTGCTCATACATTTATAGTTTAACAAATATTTATTTAAATCAAATTTCTCTTCTAGACTTACCTTATGTAAAAAGGGACCCTGCCCATCTCATTCTTTATTATTGTATTTCAGTACTTACAAAAATGTTCAGTTCCAGCACAATAAATACTTGTTAAATGAATGAATGAACCCATTTGCTAAGCCAATCATGTTTTTATTGAAGGTACGGCATGAGAAAGTGTAGGATCAACTAGACATGAAGGATCAGCAAAGTTAAGAACGAAAAAGTCAAGTCTGGTGTGTAAACAGTAGCTTAACAAAAAGTCGTGGTGCAAAACTGCAAATGTGCGTGAGTGTGAAATGCGGGGGAGAGGAAGAGCCGACAGGTTACAAAGGCGTTTTCTGTTGTTTGGATTCTCAGCAGAACCTGCTGATTCCACTCGGCCTGGCTCCTTGCCAAGGGCATGTAGTGGCTTGACTGTGTGAGCCCAGCGATAGTCGCTGACCACCCCCGTGGGCGGGTGGGTCCTCGCTAGAACCACCGGGCCTTCCTGTGAGAAGTGAGGCCAGGGGTCGGTTGCCGATCTGGCAAAAGAAAAGAAGAATATCCACTGTGAGCTTCTTGATTAACTAGTCCAATCCACATTTAACTTTTGGTTGCATGAACTTTAAACAGCGACCTTATCATTCATTTCCCAAACCAGACATTTTTAAGAGTGGAAGAAGGCTCTGTTCATAATCATGCTGGAATAAAGGTAAAGACCAAGATTGCAGTGGGAAAATCGGGATGTATGGTCACTCTAGCTAGAAGGAGGACGAGCTGAGGGAAGTTTCTGTAACGGGAAGAAGCAACAAAGCAGAACTGAGACCAGGAGGCAGCGTGGATCGCGAAGATGATGAGAACAGGGAAGAAGTCCATGGAAAAGGATCCAGGGTCCTTTTCCCAAGCCAACTGTTGCGGGCGACCCCACTATTAATTTAAAGGGTCAGTGTAAGGAAATGGAAGACCATTCCCTGTGGACCCAGTTATATCTTTAGAGATTGTTCTTGTCCAAAAATAACGAATTCCTTCTCTGTGAATGACACACCACCAAGAGGTTCTGGCTTCTTGACTTCCTCATAAAAATTTCTGACTTGCTTTACAATTTTCAAATAACCTATCCTGGCCACCCCACACGAGAGATAGAATAATGTGAGGGGAAGGGCCCTGAAGTAGGGGCTGGAATTCTTGCTGCCAGTAGCTAACCGTGGACTTCAGGTCCAGCTCTGCCGCAGAGCCCGTCCCTCTGAAATGGTGACACGCATCCTGTCTGAGCAGCACACAGCAGTGGCCCCGGGAGGTGCGGTGGGCTGGGCTCCTGGTGATGGCTTTTGGTGCTACATGCCAATGGGTTTCTGAGTCAAGGCTGCAGGTGAGGGACCTGGGTCATCACATGGTCTTCAGAGAGACTGGAAGGAGTGCTGGTGACGAGAGCTGGGCAGGAGCTGGTGGGACTGCAGAGTGCCTGGAGCAGAGAGGAATCCTGTCTGTGGGGACATGCTGTGCTGTGCTGGAGGAAGGTCTCTCCAGCAGGGGAGGGGAGTGACAGTGGCCCAGATGGTGTCAGGGAGCCCAGGACACATACTCCAGACAGGGCTTGGCACGCCCGCCCCGGGCCACACTGCGTCACACAGGTGAGACACAGGCCCACTGGGCTTTCCCTAGTAACTGTTTTTTTAGACCAGCTTTTGCAGTACCACTTTTCACAGAAGGCACTATTCAAAAAACGTGATTTTTCTTTTTAAATTGAAAGAATCTGTTGCATATTAAAGAGATGTCCTAGGAGTGAGCTCATTTGGCCAAATTTATTTCATGGGAGGTCAAGAGAAAGACACTCACCACCTTGCATATCCTATTGGATAAAAAGCTACCTGGGAAGTGAGAGCAGAATACCTTAATCTGGTAGTTTTAATTCCACGTGTATGTCGTATTTGATTTAAAAGGTCAAAATTGGAGGCTAAACATTGAAATCAACATGTTCACCCCATATAGAATCAATGGGGTAAATGCCACACTAGAGAGGTGATTTTTCTAGATCACCAACTTCTGGAAACATTTTTCCCTCTGGCTCTGGTAACTCTAGGCCTGCATGGCCCCTCCCACCTCTCCTCATGGGTGGCCTAGCTCTGACGCTCACCCTGCACTTGGGTCCCTGGTGCACCTCTCTCCTCTCTGAGCACCTCCCTAGGGGAGTTATCCTTTGCTCCTGTGGCTTCAGGCGTCATTTCTGAGCAGATGACCTCAGCGACCTCCAGCCCACCCGACTTCTCTGGAACTCCACTGGGCGTGCCCAGGTGGCAGCATGTTCTATCAGGTGTCAGATTGTCACTTCCAGACTCTCCTCCCAGCCAAGCCAGCTTCGAGTCCCATCAGCTGTGCTGTCATTTGCTTCCCAGGCACCTGGGTGGGATCTTCGGAGTCAACTTCCCTCCTTCCCACCCTTGCCTCCCAAGCAGTGGCCACAGTAGGTTCTGTCACTGCTCCCCTGTGGAGTGTGCACAGGGAGTGTCTTCTCCTCCCATCTCTGCTGCCACCCGGGTTAGGGCTCTGCCACCTTTCCTTGACGTGATTAGAAGGTTGTCCCAGCTGGTCTCTCTTACCCAGAATGCTCATTCAGTTCATCTCACACATCATCGTCAGATGACTAGTACAAAAATACTGCTTAGAAGGGTTAAACTTCCTTTTTTTTTAACTCCTAACCAGCTATAAAATTACAGTCTGGCTCTATCTATGCACCATCTTTATTCTTTACTGCTCCTTTTGCTAAAATACACGCCCACAAGGATGAAGCGTGCACTGCTACCTGCAGATGCCTGATGCCTCTCACCCTGAGGATTTCCCCCCGCACCTCTCTAACACTTGAAATGGTGCACCTTCCCTGAGCAGCCAGATCCTAAGTGACATTTGACATTGGAGACAGTCGGCAAAGACTTCTCTGTCTCATCCAGACCATAATGATTTGTCCTTTGGACGATTGCTTCTAGAGCTTTCTCTATCTTTCACTTTGTCATTCCTACTCATTGCCATGTTTTCTTAGTTTTCATTTCATGAACATTTTGTTTTTCCTATTTGATTGTAGATATTTTGAACATAGACATTATGTCTTAACTCGTCAACCACAATGACTATCGAGATTCTAAAGAAAACATTTCTCTGGCTTATTCAAGGCCAGCAGTTATGTTTGGCATAACAACAACAAAAAAATCTCATTGTCATTTCCATGGAAATAGAGATTTATTAAATAGAGGAATGTGTAAAATGCCATAGGTTATTAGCACTTAAATGTATAGACAACATGGTGCCATTGAAGGAATCATAAAACATCTGCATGGAATTTTTTTGAAAACGGATTTGTTTTATATTAATAAAATTATTGAATTTCAATGCATGATTATTTATCTTTAGACATATATAGATTCCTCCAATATTTCAGAAAGAGCAGATCTCTTGAATTGAATAACATATATGCAAGTGTATTGTGAACTTAAAGCACTGTAAACAGATAAAAGGTTATCATTATTAATATTGAATTTCCTAACATTAAGCAATAACCTAAGAGAGAAGAATAGAGTGGATGATCATAGAACGTCATTCAGATAGCAAGAGCTAATCTTTGCTGGAGAAGTAGACAATACTGTGTTCTCACTCTCTCTTTTTCCCCCAGTTCTGCCCTCTGGGAAAGAGAAATGTTGCCAAGAACCGTGATTTGTGTGAGAGCAGTGTGTTTGTTATCACGGTCCCCTTGCATGTCGAGGGGAGGCTAAAGCGCCTTTTCCATTGCCTGTTGGCAGCGCTCCCTTTAGTGGTGTGTTTGGGGAAGTTAGCCGAGTATTGCTTTAAATTGATGAAATAAATTGCTGGAGACCACTCTATTTTTTATTCACTGTTGAAAAAGTTGAAGTTAGTTGTTTGCTTAATACTCCAAGCTGATGAGGCATTTCATTATCTTACCACTAATACACTCTAGAAAATGGAATCATTAGAGAACAGAAGTCATTGAAATGTAAACATGTGAATAATTTACACTTGCAACTGGTGTTAAATAAAAGGTTTTAATCTAGACAGAGATCTGACAATAAATATTCATTTCTAATTTCCAATGAGTAAACTTTATCTCTTTTTAAAGGCCTTTTCATTTGATTTTTTTTTTCCTGGAAGATAATGGCAAATTTGACATGGGCACATTTGGGAATAAAATTTCCCTCTGGTCAACACAACCATGAAGAGTTATTATGAAAATCAAAATTTGAAATAATTGCAAACATTGTAATTAGTAGCCATTTTAGGAGTCTTATGTACTATTACCCACATGGCTTACCTTCCCGGTGCAAGTTTTCCCAGGGGATGTGAGAGAGAAGCAGAGGAAAGGAATTGCCTCTCAACTTGGACAATTTGCTGGATGCTTGCCAGGCCGGATAGAGGCCCGCCCCAGGGACACAAGTTGGCTTTTATTTTACCAGTGAGTGTTCATGGGGGCCTTGACATAGAGGAAGAGAGTGTGACTTAAAAAGAAATGTTTGAGAGATACCTGTTTGCTGCTGAGTTGGGGGCACTGCTGTCCTTCCAAGGTTGTGGGGCCACGACTGTCCCCAGTGGGATGTCCTTCTCCATCAGGTGACACCTGCCACTCCGTCTCGCTTGCCCTTCCGGAGGCATTGTAGAGCAAGGCCTGCTGCTCTGTCTGTGCTTTTTTAGAAATGGCTTTCTTGAGGTATAACTTATATATCGTAAAATTCACCCTTTAAACATATACAGTTGTTTATTAGTATGTTTATGGAGTTGTGCAACTATGGCCACATCTAATTTTAGAGCGTTTCCATCACCTCAAAAAGAAACCTTGTGGCCATTTGCAGTCTGCCCACCTTTGCCAATTCTGTTTATTTTTATAACCACTGGCTGGCATGATGCCTTGGTGGTTGTTTGCACTCAGCACTCAGTGTGTAATTGTCAGAAAAATGAATTTGAATACGTGAAATTCCATTATGGATTTTAGAGGCTTATGGAGTGTCAGAGCTGAAATGAACCGTGGGTGCTCATCTAGTCTAACTTTTTAACTTTATAGTTGAGGAGACAGACTACCGTGTTTCCCTGAAAATAAGACCTACCCGTAAAATAAGCCCTAGCAGGATTTCTAAGCATTTGCGCAATATGAGCCCTACTGGCTACGCAGTGTATCTGCACAACCCATGCATTTCCTCGCGGAGTGGTAAAGAAGACGAGCAGCCCTTCTCATCTGCCCCATGAGAGCTCTATTGCTCGACAGGAGAGATTGGGGCCGGTGGTTCTAAAGGAAATAGAGTCGCAAGAAATTCAGGATGGAATTCGGGGTTTGGAGAGTTATGATGATGTTCCAGAAGAAGACGACTTAACTATATTTGAATAAATGTAGATGGCTGTATTGTACTTAAAAAAAATAACACATCCCCTGAAAATAAGCCCTAAGGTGTCTTCTTGAGAAAAAATAAATATAAGACCCTGTCTTATTTTTGGGGAAACACGGTAGATATGCACCACATGGTTAATGAGAGTTTGGGGATCTGGTATTCAAAGTTAGAAGATCATGGTTTCTAAACCTGAGAGGAGGCACAGGTTCTAACAGAGATGTTTTGAGTTGTTTCTGGATCCAAGATGAACCCTGAAAGCCAAACCCTGAGGTGATTTATTGACAAATGTTATATTAGGTGTTGTCCATATGGTTCAATTGACTTCCATGGTTCCTCCCCACAGAGGCAAAGCTGTGCCTTGGCTGATTCGGGGTGTCCCTGCGTGACTTTGTGTTTACTGCTGGACACAAGGTTAGGGTCCATTGTGCTGTCTTGGCTCCTCTCCCATCCTCTGTTCCTGACTATTGGTAGCCCCTCAATGTTGTTTTTTTCTTTCATTCTAGAGTTAGCTTCCTGTCTGCCTGGGGACAATCCCTTCTTAGGCCACCCTCCCAATCCATGGAGACAGGCCTCCAGGGTGGCAACTTCCATGCCTCTCCAGCATTTTCAGGACAGGCTGCTGCTTATATCGGATACAGGAGAGCCACACACATCTTCTCTGGGTCTTTTCTGTTAGAGCAGATGCTAGTTGCTCATGTGGTCCAAAGTGTGTTTTCATTACTTGATTCAGAGAATTTTTACAATCAAAGCTCTGCAGACTAAGTTTTCCAAAGAATTTCTTTTTCTGATACACAAACTTTCGTTCATATTCCAACACAGATACAATTTCTCAGAACATCTCCAAAGGGGCCATTTACAAGATCTCACTCAAAGAGCAGTGTGTTATTACAAAGAATTATGCCATTTTCAAAGTTATTTCAGACCAGTGGATTAAATCCTCACATAATTCTCCTGATTAAATCATACTGATTAAATCAGTTGTGATTTACCTGAAGATTATGAATGTGAACCATAAAATAAAGATCTTTCGATTTAAAAATCGATCATTAAAATCATATTCTCTAAATTCCCCATTGATATCTCATTTCAATAAATAACATGTTTGATCTTCATCTTTGTGCTAAAAATCTATTTTATCTTTTTTCCAGCCAAGGAAATATATAATAAAAGCGTGTTGATCCTAAATAAATATTAAAAAATCAATAGTAATCTTACGTATCAGCCAGAATCAGCATAATTAGGGGAAAAGAAATTCCTTGCACAAAAACAACATAAAATATAAAGTACCTAGGAAAAATATTAGGAAGAATAACATAGAGCCAACAGAAGAAAACTACAATATTTTGCCATGAAAGATAAAAAAATAAGATTTGAACAAGTGAAGACACATGCTATGTTCTGGATGGACAAACTCAATTAGGCGATTGTTATCTGTAAGTTTTCTGTATTTTCTTACACAACTTGTGGAATAGTCAAAAATTTTTAGAGCCTAGCCTGTTTGTCCACATTTAAAAATCTATCAGACTGTGGCACTGGAGTCATGGACTCAGTGTGGTTTTTTAATCTCAAGATGATTCTTAAAACCCAAATAAACAAAAGGAGGCAGGACAGGGTAAGAAAACCACAGGCAATAAAAACTAGATGGCAGGGAAACCCCAAAATGTGGGTGGGTGTGGCCAAACCACCCTCAGCAAAGGCAGAGACCACTGCTTGGCTGGGGTGCAGACAGGGGTGAAGCACCGTCGTTGTGCCCTGCGGTCTGTGGAAACGGTACCTCCCGAACGGAGAGGGGTCCACTCTCTTGGCAGTCATCAAGCCAGTAGGCACGGCCAAGCCGGTTACAGCGAGGGGCTTTTATTACGGGGCGCAGTGGGGAGCGCACCGGGGCCAGTTCCCAAAGCAGTGCGTCCCGTCCCCGGATGAGGCTGTTGGGCTGGTCTCATGGTCAGGGGGACGCCAGGTGAGATCCTTTTATGGTCAGAGGGTCACGAGGGGAGACCCGCGGTGGACTGTGGGGGCGACGCCAGGCTCTACCGGATTGGATCCGGGATCCTGCCACGTGGGTCCGATTCTTAATTCGGTCCCTGCGCCTCAGCCCGAGCACTTGGGTTCCGTCCGTGGAGGAGGCCCGCCTGGTCGGTCTGGGCATGCTCAGGTCGTGCGACCTGTGACCCGGGGTCCGTGGCCACTGAAACACAGCTCCGAACTCTGTGACGTCCCAGTTGAGCCGGAAGGGCCTGATAGGATCACAGACACTGGAAACAGCCCCTAAGGTGAGCGGGTCCTCCTGAGGTGCGGATGTAGCCACCACGGCGGCCCGTCTGAGGCGCTCCGCGGCCTCGGCGTCGCCGGCGAGTTCGGAAATGGCCGCGCACGAGGACGCGGCGGCCCCGGAGGGCATGACACGCCGGCCCGTTGGCGGGGACGGCCTCGCTCTGAGGGGACTGTCGCAGTCAGCAGCCTAGGTGAGTGGGCGGCACAGCGGGGCCTGGAGGGAGGCCGGGAGGGAGCCTTTTCCGGGGAGCGGTGGCGGCCGAGCCCCAGCCCCCAGGGAGGAGCTGCCTGGAAAGTAAGGCCGCAGCCTGGAGGAAGCCGGGGACTGAAGCGGGGGCATCCCTAGCCCAGGCTCGGCCTGCGACAGAGAAGCGGCTACACAGGTGCCACGCTTTGACCATTCACAGTACCGTGTTTCCCCGAAAACAAGACCTACCCATAAAATAAGCCCCAGCAGGATTTTTAAGCATTTGCACAATAGAAGCCCCACCCCGAAAATAAGCCCTAGTGACGGGCGTGGCTACGCAGCGCATCTGCACAACCGAAGCATTTCGTCGCGCAGCGGTAAAGACGACGAGCGGCCCTTCTCATCTGCCCCATGAGAGCTCTATCAGTCGACATGAGAGATTGGGGCCAATGGTTCTAAAGGAAATAGAGTCGCAAGAAATTCAGGATGGAATTCGGGGTTTGGAGAGTGATGATGATGTTCCAGAAGAAGACGACTTCACTATATTTGAATAAATGTAGATTGTTGTACCGTACTTAAAAAAAAATAACACATCCCCTGAAAATAAGCCCTAGGGTGTCTTCTTGAGGAAAAATAAATATAAGACCCTGTCTTATTTTCGGGGAAACACGGTAACAGCAGGGCTCTGAGTCTCGCAGGGCTACCTTGGCCCATTTAAATCCCATTCTGAGGAAACTGTTCCTAACGGGCTAGAAAAACCCCATCCTATTTAACTAATTGAAATGTAGGCGACCTAAAAGGAACGTGATTAAATCCATGCAGTGTTTTTACAAGAGACCAAAAAAATACATTATGACACAGAATGATGACAAAACAGAAAAATATGACCACAAGGGTATAATTTTAACATACTGTTCAAAATTGGCTAAAGTGAATTAAGATTATGACTGGAACTTTGAAAGAACAGCACAAAAAAGAATTATTAGATCTGAGAAATGAAAGGACAAAGGAGGGTAGAAGATTAAAAAATGACAGATTTGGGGAAGGATTTAGAGGAAAAGAAGAAAAATTTCAGAAATAAAGAATTAGTTGGAAGAAACAATAATGAATGTGAACATAAAAGGCTCAGAAGAAGGAAAGAGAAGAACAAATGCAAAGAAAAGCTAATGGAAATTGAAAAAGAGATTAAAAATACTTAAAAAGAAATGATAAATAAAGAAGACAGTCACAGGAGATCTAAAATACATTTACTGGAAGTCTCCAAAGATAAAAACCAAGCAAGGGAACAGAACAAAAATGCAAATGATGATTTAATAAAACTTCCTGAGGTAAAAGAAGACTTTACATGTTCAAAAAGGCACTGCATACATGAGCAAAGTGACCCAGAATGGAAAACCTCTAGATATATCCTAGTAAATGGATCGAACTTCAAAAACAAGGAAACCATTCTTTGAGAATCTAGGCAAAACATCCCAGAAACTTATAAGGGAGAGAAAATGAGACTGACTTCAATCTTCTCCATAGAAACATTTGTGCAAGAATGAAGCATTTTAAAGATTATCAAGAAAAGAAAATGTGATTGAAAGATTTCCTATCCAGCCCAGCTTTCCTTCAGGTATAAGGGTCATATGTGAACTGCAAGGCACGCGCCAGTACTTGAGGGCACATGTTCCTGTGAGCCCTTCCCAGAGATTCCACTAGAGAATGAACTTTAGACAATTAGAAAATGGTTAGAAAAGCCTCAACATAAAGTGTTGGAGAAGCCATTGAATATATTTAACTGAGCACTAAGACCAAAAGATGGGAATAAGGGTGACAAAATATTATGTGGTGTATGCTCTGACACCATAGTAATGATGTAGGAAAAAATGCAAGGACAAAGGGAACAACTAGAAGAAAGTAGAAAACCTCACTGATGGCCCCATTAACTAAGAGTAAAATAATGTCACGTGAAGCTGAGAATCATGTATTGTAGGAGAATCTTACATATATTAGGAGCGTGAAGATTAGCACAAATACTAGTGTCTAATAATTAGGCAGTGGGGAAGAGGGATGGGGAAGAAATAAAGTTACCAGTTAATGTCTGTTTTCTTAACAGAGAGCCATTCTCAGCCAGGATCCTGAAAGAAATTTAGCCACACAAAAAGTTATTTGATTTTTTTCTTTTCTTCCAAGAATGGTACTAGCTATGTACCATTTTTAGATGCTTAAGAGATGTAATTTTGTTACCTAATAGATGCCTTCGGGCCCAATTCTCTTGCGAAATCTGGGTTGAAATAACTGGCTTATCTAATAGAAGAGAAAACTAAGGCTATCATATGAAGATATTGGTAACAAGAGAAACACTAGAAGAAGAATATAAGCCTTCCTAAATACCAAAATAAATAACAGAATAGTAAAGAAAAAGACTCCACAGTGAAAGACTTTGTATATGCATGTGTCTGTATCATAACATACACATATGCCTTCCTACATATTTATAAACATTGTGTCTATAATACTACGTGAAGCAATACAAAGGAACTAACACAAAACATATTCTCATATCATTAAATGTAGAAAGGTTTAACTCACTGATGAAAAGGTGTTTGGCTAACAAAGCTAACATAACTCAGCTGTGTCCAAGCGATATGCCTACTGCAAAGTAACTGAGAAAGATAAATAAATGGCTGGGTAAAGATACAAATACTAATAGAAAAAAAGCAGGTGTCGCAATTTTTATTATAGATGGGTAGGACTCAGGCCTATAAGCATTAGATGAGAAAAAGAGAGGACATTTTATAATCTAATGGCTATAATCCACCATGAAGATATAAAAATTATTGGTATCTATGCACTAGATTACACAGAAGCAAATTTGATATAATGGAAACCATAGGATAAGAAAACAGAAATAAACAGAGACACACTACCATAGTAGAAATAGGCCTATTTCTAGGACTATTTATGCCTCAGTCCTAGACAGATTGAGACAGCAAACAATTAGTATGGATAATACTAGTCTACCATATTAATTATGTAGAAGATGTAAACAATGTGAATAAAGTAGGCATTGATATATTTCAAATTCTGTACCCCTGTTACAGAGTGCATACTTACTTTTCAAGTGCACATTCACAAGAAATGACCATATATTAGGCCATAAAGAAAGTCTCAGTAAATTCCAAAAAATGTAATACAAACCACTCTTACTGACTAAATGCAATAAAGCTAGAAATTAATAAGAAAATAAAAAACAAATAGGCACTTCCACCTGGAAAAACAAAATCATCTATTAAACAACTCTTGGGTCAAAGGGGAAATAAACACAATTGCAGAATTTAAAAAATTATAAAAAAACTTAATATATCAGACTCTATGGGATACAGCTAAAATAAAACTCAAAGTCATACCATTATGTTCCTATATCACCAGAAATGGAAATAACTGCATTATATATAGAAATCAAAAAGCTATATAAAACAACAAATGAAACCAAAAGTAATTAATGAAAATGTATATTGTCCTGGAGATAAGGTGAAAAGATACATACCTCTTCCCATGCCTGGGTTCTATTGAAAAAGCCCAAGAAATATCTGTGCATTGAAGATTTTGCAGAATTTGTGGGAGGAGGGTACATAATGTCTGGTTACTTTTTCAATTTCTTTTGTAGATAATATTGATGTATTCAGTTTTCTACATTTTCTCTAGTCAATTATGTGGAACATTCAGACTTTTGTTTTCATTTAATCAAAACTTTAAAGTTTAAAATTTATTGGTCCAAAGTTATACATTGTAGCATCTTAAGAAATTGGCATCGTGAATGCAGTTGTGTGGTTTTATGATTTCTAAGGTTCTTTGTCTCCTTTGTTTTTACTTGAGCAGACTTAACAATTCTTGCTGGTCTTTTCTAAGAATGCTTTTGTCTTCATTGTTCAAAGTAACTTTTAGTGTTGACGTATTTTAAATTTTCATAATTACTTCTTAACTTTCCCCTTCTTTTCGTATTGTGAAAATTACATACAGAAAAGTGGGAAAGAAACCCTCATAAATGGATCTACACTGTAACAAGCAAGTAACTGGAACCTTAACAGTACCCAGAATTTTCTATACATTCTTTCAGAACTCAGCCCCTTCCTCCCTCCAGAGGTAACCACTTTCCTGACTTTTGTTATAATAGTTTCCTTGTCTATGTTTGCATCTGGAGTTTAGTTTTTCCTGATGTTGATATTTTGAACTTTTGGATAGGAATCATACTGAATATCTTCTCCTCCTGCCCCCTTGCTGCTTTCACTCAATAATATATGTAGAATATATCCATGTTAGGGGTATGTAGCTATTGCTGGCTCCTACTGATACTATGATATTATAATCACTTTATTCTAATACTATGTAATCTTCTGTATAAATGGCAAGTTGTTTGGCTGTTCTGTTGATGGACATTTGGCCTGTTTCACTTTTTGTCTACTAAAAACAGTACAACTGTGTATAGTCTTGCCCTTTATCCTGGTGTATGGGTACACACATTTCTCTAGGGTATATACCAAGGAGTAGTATTGCTGGATCATGGGGCATTGTTTATATTTGAATTTACTAAATGATGCCAAATTGGTTTCTAATTACACCCCAACATGGATAGGCCCTGGCTCCTGGTCCCCTTGCCTTAAAAGGCCACTCAAACTGCCAGACTTCTTAGGGTAAAAGTAATCTTGGTTATCTGGGGCTCAGCTTACCTCTCTGAGTTCTCTCTTTTCTCCGATTTAGCACTGATATTTCCTTACAGTATTAATCACTTTTTCATGCATTTAAGGAATATTAAAGTTATCTATTATTTTTAGTTATTTTTAGTGGAAGGCTTGGTCCAAAATATCATAGTATGTAATATTAAAAATGTGAGCCTTTGTTTTTATCATTATTAACTACTTCTTTATATTTACTTGAGATTTTTTGAGTGTTATTTTTCTAACTTCTTGAATTGAATGCTTAGCTAATTTACTTTCAGTCTGTTTTACTTTCTGAAAATAAGAAGTTATAAATTTTCCTCTGAGGACTGCTTTGCCTGTACCCATGGGTTTTAATGTGGAATACTCTCAGTATTAAGCACTTTTGATTTCAGTTTTTATTTTCTCTTGCATTCATAAGTTATTTAGAGGTTCTGCCCCACATTTTTGAGTAGGTTGACATTTTGGGGTCATCTTTTGGTTATTCAGTTCTAATGTAGTCTCTGTGATTTCTTCTTTTGTGTAATCTCTTGAGTTTTCTTTATGTGCTAAAATATGGGCATATTTTCACATAAATATTCCACAAGAGTTTGAAAAACACATAGATTTTCCAATTGCTCTGACAGAACTCTCTTTATACCTTTTCATTCAGGCTTTTAAGTTGACATTCTAATCTTATGTCTCCTTATTCCTTTTTCACTTTGTAATTTTTTAAGAGGTATCTTAAAATCTTACCATATGGCTGTGAACAAGCTCATTTCTTCTGCTTTCCTGTTTTTGTTTTACATTATTCTGTTTTATATATTTTGTATATTTATATATTTTTATATATCATATATGTTATATTCTGCTTTATATACTTTGTTTTATTTATTTTGAAGTTACCTTGTTCAATATATGAGTGCTTATACTATTAACCAAGAAGGACTGCACTTTTATATAAAATATAATTCTTTGTCTTAAATGTTCTTTCTTTCTTGACTTTTTGTCTTATATTAAGTTTCAACTTCACTAAATATAACAAGACATTCTTTCTTGATATCTATTTCTCTCCATCTTTTATACTTTGTTTATATAATGTAGATCTTTATTTCTATATTACTATTATTTGCATTATACTTTTACTATTTTAAAAATAATACAAATTATGGCTATAAAAATAATTCTACTTTTAAAAGTCATATTTTTCTCACCATTATTTCTATATCCACTTTTTATTTATTAGATTTATTTTTCAAATTTGCCAGTATAAACCTTCATGTTGCTTTTCTAAAAAGGTTGATAAACTTTCTGAGTCCCTGAATGTTTGTGAATATCTTTATTTTGCCTGGCGGATATTTAGGCCAAGTATGAAACTGTAGGTATAAAATTATTTTTCCTGGTTCTTAGAACATTGCTCTCCTATCTTCTAGGACCTATTTTTGCAGATAAGAGAGCTGGTGCCAGTCTGATTTTGTTCCCTCTAGGTAACTGCTCTTTTCTCTCTGGAAACTTTCAGAGTGAATCTAGGGATGGGTCATTGTTCATTCTTCCTGTAGAGATCTTGATTAACCCTTTCACTGAGATAAGCCAAAGCAAAACAAAACTCAAGACATTTTTCAACACAGTGAGAATTACTTCATTAATTATTTATCTTCTCTCTCCATCATTTTGTTTTCATCTGAAAAACTCTGTGAGATGGGTGTTGGAGCTTCTGAACCAGTCCTTGTTATCTTTTAATTTTTCTCTCACTTTTCATCTTTGTCATTGTGGATTGAGTTTGGGGAGTCTATCCCAGTTTTCCACCTTCCTATTTTGATATTTAGCTTTGTCTTTTTGTACTTCTTATTCAGTTTTTCAACCTGGAAATCATGCTTTTTAATATCTGTAAATTTTATTAAAACCCATTTTAAAATTAATTAGTAGGTGTCGTATCATATTTCTCTGAGCCCATTAATGTCACTTATTAAAATAAGTGAGCTCATCACTTATTTTAAATTTTCCTGTTTCCATTATTTCTCTTCCTTCACCCTCTATGATCGGCACTGCTCTTTCATGCTGCTTTCCTCCAGTGTTAGACAATTCTTAATTATTCATTTCATTGATGAGTTTGTAAGCCAAATGGTATTGATGGCTGCACTGTGTTACCTTGGCAGTGAATACAGATACCAATTATAGAAACCCTGACTGTGGTGTTATGCAGCAGATGGGGCATGAGACTCAGCCAGGTAAGCTTTTTTTTTTTAAAGAGAATGTGAGCTGCTTGTGGGTCCTAGGGATTCTCATTTCTCATTCTTGGGGCAGTGGTCAGTTATCTGAGACAACTCCCAGCTTCTCTGGCCATAGATCTCACTTTGAGAATCTCATGAGAAATCCCACTTAAGAGAGCCATATTAAATACTGTAATGATTCTGAGGGCCACTAGGCTCAGTGAGGCAGTTCTGCCCTCTGCACTATTGACTGGGTCTGCAGTTGTCTGGGGTCTCAGCTGGGCTGGAACACCAGGGTGGATCGCTCACATGGCCAGCACCTTGGCAGGGCCGGGCTCAGGATGTAATCTCAGGATCTCTTCCTCTCCATGTGGCTTCTCTGCACGTGGTCCCTCTGAGTGATGTCTTAAACAGGGTAGCTGGACTTCTTTTTATATTCTATCATTTAATGTGAGTCACAGGCCTCCCAGATAGAAGATGTCTAGACAAGGATGCGAATGAACACAGGGAGATGTAGATGACTGAAGCCAACTTTAGAGACTAGCCTTTAAATAATTTCTTAGATGACCTCTGATCTTGGGTATTATGAGTATGAGATTCTGTTGGGAAAACTTATTTTCATGAAGGCTCTCTCTCAATCTCTCTTTTTTTTTGGTCTGTTTGGAATTGCTGGTATTTTAGCTTATTAGAATTTGCCATTGATCAATTTCCATATGCTCTGTGTTTTCAGAACTTGCTTCCTATTGTGATCTATTGACAGTATCCCTCTTTCTTCTAGTACTGTAATGGACTTTAGAAATACATTTCTTTAGTCATTTCAACAGGATTTGGAGAGAGACGAGAGAATCATAGGTCTTCAGTCAGCCATAGTATTAATCATTAGAATCCTGTTTTCTAATTTTTAAATAAAAATCACCTATTGCTTTAGTAAGTCAGAAATACAAAACAAAATTTTAAGACATGGTTGCCCTTATAACTTGTGTCATTCCATTATTTTCTCTTTTTAAAGAAAAACAATTGAATTTTTGCATTTCTATTTCTTTACATATTTTTATTCTTTCCTAAAATCTGCCTATAAATTAGATAATTTGTTACTGTTTCCTGGCTCCGCCCACCCTTAATTGTCCACTAACTTCTGTGGCTTCATCCTCTCTTTTTATGCTAATGGAAAAAGTTATCAACACCATGAATTGGGTATCAAGGTTTGGGAAAATTAGATTGAGTGTTTGGCCTCCTTCATAAGGGGTGTGTGTGTGTGTATGTGTGTGTGTATATTTGGGAGA
Source organism: Cheirogaleus medius (assembly GCA_008086735.1). Taxonomy (NCBI): domain Eukaryota; kingdom Metazoa; phylum Chordata; class Mammalia; order Primates; family Cheirogaleidae; genus Cheirogaleus; species Cheirogaleus medius. The sequence goes on from VBSM01003144.1 coordinate 1,744,619, forward strand.
CTTTTGAGATATTAATAGAAGGGTTTTCTTGGAGCCTAAACCACAAAATTGACAATATGATCGATTTTTATCACTCTTGCAAAGTAATTTTTCATTTATGTATAAGATAAATGGATTAATTCTCACAGAAAAACCAATTCTGTTTTATTTTTGCACACCAAGTTAGTGTGAAACTCTAGCTCTTTTTGAAAAGATGGTTTTACCAAACATCAGCTTAGCAAAAGTGACTGAAATCATATCTTTATCAAGGAATCTTCGGAAGGCACAATCATCTCTGGATAATGATGTCAAAGTATTGAAAGTGAGTTCAGATCGATGCTCTGTGTCTGGGCTGCTGGAGAAAATCCCGGAACCCTGGGCCGGTATACATTTATGTCCCCCACAACAGCGAGCCCTCAGAGCTGCACGGCAGCCCTAGTGTGTGTCTCGCTTGCCAGCTAGCTTAACGACTCTCCCAAACACAGTTTGAAATGTTTTCCACTTTTCTCAAATTGTATTTTCTTATTGACTCATACAACCTCTGTGTATTAAGAATATTAATCTTTGATCATATTATTTATAGTCTCTTCCAGATTTATTTACCTCTGTTTCTGAAAGCATTTTAAGTCATCACATTAATCCGTATTTTCTTTGTTATTTCTTCATTATTTCAGTGTTTTCACATTCATTCATTCTACAGGTTCACAGGGGTTTAAAAGATAGACATTCTACTCTCATGGAATTTATAGCCTAAGGATATAAAAAATAGTCTTAATTTAAAATTTTTGCATATTTATTTTTTATTTACTTACCGGATTATTTTTATTCACCTAGAATTTATTTTGTTATATCATACACGAATAACCTATGTTAGCTTTTTTTTAAACAGGCATTTTTTTCTGGCACTATTAAATAGGGCTATTTGTATATCCATTCCTTTCTCATGGGTTGTAATTCTCCCTTTTAAATGAAAAAGTCATTAGTTAAATGAGACTTTTTGACAGAGAACATTTCCCCTTATTGTTCTTTTCTCCCCCAACAATTTCTTAGCTGTTCTTTGTTATTTATTTTTGATAAAAATTTTAGAATGATTCTGTCAGGTGCCGTAACAGTATCCATGGGGATTGTGACTGCATTTGCATTGGTCTTTTAAATTAATTGGGAAAAATATTCATCCTTATGGTGTTCGGTCTTCCCATCATTGACAATAACATATTTCTATAAAATTTTTAAATGTCATTCAGGAAATATTTGTGGTTTTCCTACTGCAAATTCTGTACAATTCTTGTGAAGATTTGCCCTTGTGTTTTATGTTCTTGTTTGCTATTATGAAAGTAATTTTCTCCCATTATGTCTTCTAATAAGTTAGGAATTAATTTTCCTATATTCACTTTGTTTTGGCCATTTAATATGCATATTAATTCTAAGAGTTTTTATGTATGTGCTCATACTACTTGCAAAGGATGATTTTGTCATTTTATCATTTGTAATAGTTCATTTTTTAATGTTTTGAATGTTACTTCATTGGGGAAATCTTTTAGAACAATGTTAAACAGTCATAGTGATAATAGACATCTTTGCCTTATACCTGATTTTAATAGAAATAAAGTCAATATTTTTGCATGGTTTCAATTTTATCATCTCAAATGATGATTATAGTGTCTACCTGGTTCACATGGTAAAGAAGTAGAAATAATGAAATTACTGTAAGGCACTATATAAATATAAGGTGGTAATGTTTTCCATTATTAAGATATTAACAATGTGAGGATCAGAAGGCATTCACTTCCCTAAGAACCACCCATTTCCTGTTGTCATGGATAAACTAAAGATTAATGCTGACTCCTGAGATGGAGCTTTTTCCTTTTCTGTTAACTATTAGCAAGTGGAGTCCTTTTTAGGTAGGCATGAAAAACATAACACTTACTAAAATAGTCTCTGATCTTACTGTCTAAAGTCAAATTCACCTTAGATTCCAAGCCCAGTCACCTTTGTGGATAACAACAGAGGGAGTTACTTATCTTCTCTGGAATTCAGTTTCCGCACTGCAGTTTCTGTCTTTGACCTGGTGCTGGGAAATGGCAGGTGAACAGGCTGAATCAAGCATCTCCACCCTATTTAGTGCTGCAGGATCCTGGAAGGAGGTCCTGTGTGCATGTAGCTAACCTTCCCTCTTTAATTTCATCAGTGGGGTAGAAGCACACCCTGTCCTGCCGGGGGGCACGGGGGCCACTTGGCTCGAGATGGGTGAAAGCAGCACTTCCTCCTGGCATATCCATCCACAGGCAGCTAAACAAACTTCCCGGCAATTGCCTGCAACTTCCCCTCTGATGAGACTTCTCAGGCACTTGCTAGATTGCTTTGCTCCTCTTAATGCAATTTTTCAGCAACTCAACATATTTGTTCTTGAGCAATTTAGACACCAGTCCATGTTTGTAAAGAAAATATTCCCAGGAAAAGTCTCTGGAGAGGTATCTAGTATGTGACCATTTCATGATAAAATGGGGAGTGTGGCCATCAAGGCTTCATGCATTACTTCCCTGCCACCTTTGCAATCTCATTTGATGCCACTTTCCATGTTGGTAAGCGGGTTACTCCTCTGTGTAAAAATGAGGACCGAACTGCCCAGCTTCTTGGTCGAACCGATAAAGCTCGCAACAATAAAAAGAAACAATGCATAATGTTCATTATACTGCTGTGTGGGGAGTTTGTTTAAGACTTGGGCCCTAAATGGTTTTTAATCCCAGGATGCACTGATTGTGATGATGTGAGAGAGGCGAACCAGCCGTCCGTTATAAAATCATTGCAAATATGAGTGGAATAAAAAATGGTTAAAGGGATCTTGTTACAGATTCTGTTTATTCCATGAGGGTTTGAGGAAAGTAAATAGGCAATGATTCTGTTTGGGACTTGTTCTTGAAAGATTACCTTTTATGTAGGTAAGTCAAAAGGTTAAAGAAGCAAACAGAATTTAAATACAGCAAGTTTTAGTAATTTTTCTATTGTTTGACTTAACTGCTTCCTAACATAATAAAAAACAACCTGCAGGACCTCACCCAGGACAAAGAATCCTTAAGAAATAAAAGCTGTAAAATCTTTCTAGGGCTTATCTATAAAATATCATTTTGATTTTGGGTCTAGAGAAGCGCTTTGGATCTCAAATTACAATAAATCTCTGAAGTCCAATGGTGATTTCTGCTAGCTTGTGCCTTTAATGGGCAGGGTCGCAGCATGTTATGAAGCCATGATTGAGGAATTGGGGAAAGGGTGAGAGTGATTCTGGACTTTATTTTGGCACCTTGCAGAGCTCAACGTGACCACAATTATTGGTTTTCTGAAATATGTCCCTATGCATTATTCTGATCAGATTACTTGCATTGCACAATTCTCCAGTGCATAGCGGGACAATAGCACAGAATAAATCTCCCTCTGAAATTTAATCTCCGTGTCTGTACACTGTTAAGAAGAACATCTACCATCCTCTGATAAGGAGTTGTGTATCTTTCCTAACTGAAGTAGGCTTTGTTTTTTAATTATCCATAATGGAGACTTACAAACAGGCGAATGACCATGTCACTGATGTTTACGTAAGGAAGAGGGTGTTGAAATACGTGTTCTCACAAGCCCTGTGTGATGAAATTCTAATTTCTTTTGTAAAAATGCCACAGGAGATTGGGTTGGGTGGTTGACCCAAAGCTTTACTCTTTTACCTTCAGGAAGTTTCTAGTATAGTCCTTTTCAAAATTTTCCTCCCTATTGTGCGGGGTGGAGTATGTGGGACCATCCCTCATAATTTTGCACCCTTTTTCTTTTCAGCTGTGACATTCACCTCCTTTAAATGGGATAAGCAAATGTCGTTTTAGCTGTAGATTTTCTCCTGAGTGGTGAATGTCCCAAGCAGAAAAACATGAAATATTTGTGCCATGTATAGAAAAGGGGCCTGCCTCTTGATCCTTGAACCGTGGGGCACATTCGTGCTGAAAATGAGTGATGGTGGGAAAGAAGCTCTTTAAAAATAGGACTGAGCTCACAGCTGAAGCCCCTGGCCCGGCAGGATTTCCTAAACACCCTCTCTGTAGAATAGCCAGAAAAAAAAAATGCCATCAGGAAATTCAGATATCAAACCAGGAGTTCAGCTCTGACTGCCCCTTGTTTACCAGGAACCATCACATCTTGAAGTCATTTTTTCCTCTCTTTCTAGAAACCATATTGTCAGAATGTTGCCAGCCCTCCTGATTTGGGTGTGTACCTCTCTTAGAACAGACTCATATCCTGGGGAAGTATCCAGGAAATGTTTATTCTTTATTTCAAACTTAGCTTTTTAAAAAAATATATATTAAAGAAGGCATGCTCATTATCAAAGAAAGCAAAGAGTACAAAATATGTTAAATTAAAAGTCAACCCTCCACCCCTACCACCAGCCCATTTCCCTGTCGCCATAGCCCTTCTCCCCAGAGGTTGTCCTCCTGCGACTCTTCTGTACTCTCGCAGGCATTTGCTAGGCACGCACATGAGAGGAACAACGTTTTACACACTGCCCTCCCTGTACCTCGGTCTTTTGCTTTACATTTCTCAGACGTATTTTTTCATTTCTCTACGTAAGTTCGACCTGATGAAAATTAATCCTGCTTAGTATTCCAGAAACCAATTTATTTAACTTGTCCTCCGCTAATAGACATTGTTTCCAGTTCTCTGTTTTCATAAACAAAAGGAAGGCAGGGAAAAGGATAATGCTCAAGAGCGCAGCTCTGATGTAAAAGGCACTCAGTTCTAATCCCGGCCTTACCACTAACAGGTGATGCCATTGACTCTCTCTGAACCCTTTTCCTCATCTGTGAAATTGGAATAAAAGAAACCTTTGCCATGCAGTTGTTGAGAGGATAAAAAATAAAGCACATCAAGAGCAGACACCGGGACTTTGCATACAGAAGCTTTCTCTGTATATTATTTGGAATAAACACTTGTGTATGTGAGTGTACGTGTGTGTGAAAGAGAGAGAGAATCTTTGTGCAATTAAGTCGGCACATTTGCAGGATTAAGTCTCATGTATAGATTTGCTGGGTCAAAGCATATTCAGAAAATCTCCCTTTCACCTGTCAGAGGTGGTGTAAGCATTTCCCCCAGATTTTCATTTATTTCTTTATTGATTTAGTATATGAAATTTTGTTTTACAGAATTTTAAACATTTTATTCAGTCAGAGTTATCAGTCTTCTACTTTATGTTATCTGGCTTTTTTGGAACACAGTTATAACCATTTTAGCCATTTCTGGTTTATTAGGAAAAATCCATTTTTTTTAAAGAACTATCATGCTTTCAAGTTAGATATCTGGTCCAAAAGAAATTAACTTTGGTGTAAAGAGTTGAAGTAATGATTCATTGCTCCCTTCCCCCAAATTGCTAAATGTTTTTCTTAACAGAACTTATTGTCCGTCTTTCTCTTCACTGTTTGAAATGGTTACATTTATAATAGGAAAATTCTTGTATTTTATTAATTTCTATACTTTGTTATATGTATTTGTTAATACCTAACCATTTCTATGTCTGTATCATATTGCCTTTTTAAAAAACTTTTAATATTATCATGCTGTAAAATTGAATTTTTTTCCTTTAGTGCATAGTGTGATGAATTTTAGCATATTATATATGTATCAGCTGCTTTAAATACCATAGCTTCATCATATGCTGTGTTGGTAGAGATTACTCTTCTCCTAAAGATGTTCTTGGCTATCTATCCAAATTATTGTTTCAGAATAATTTTGTAAAATTCTAAAAATAATTCCTGATGTTATTTTTTAAATAATTAATTTTGGGAGAACTGATGTCTTCACTCTTGAAGTATATCCTTCTATTTACTTCTATCCTTCAAGTCTTCTTTTATGTTCCTTCATTGAGTTAAAATATTTTTTCACTGTGGTTCTGTATGTTTCTTTAGTTTACAAGGGCTGTCGGAAGGTATCCAGCCATGTAACTGTTCTTGTTTTATTAACGATGACTGGATACTTCCTGGACAGCCCTTGTACACCTAAGAATCTTATCTGGTTTCTTGCTATTGTGAACAGGAAATATTCTAGTATATTGTTTATTTATTTACATAGAGAAATGTTAATATTTGAATAGTAATTTCATAGCCAACAAATTTACTAATATTTTATTAATTCTATAGTTTTTGGTACTTTGATTTTTTTTTTTTCAGAGATGCACCATGTTTTGTACTTTAATAATTTGTGTTGTATTCTTCCTCCTACCTGCCTTTGGTTTACTCTGTTGTTCTTATACAACTTCTTGATTTGGTGATTTAGCTTATTATCTTAAAATTTTTCTTCTATATGCATTCAAGGATCTATTTTTTCTTGAAATATTGCTTTAACTATGTCCTATAAGATTTCATGTGTGTTATTTTTTATTGCTCAGTTCTAAACATTTTATTTTTATAATTTCTAAGTAGTAGTAGGAGGTAGTAATAAATAAGTAAATAGTAATAGTTTATAATTACAATTTTCATTGCCTTTTGTTACTCATTTCTTGTCTTTTGTTTTATTTCTCAAGTTTTAATTTCCTTCTGCTCTGTTGGTTTATAAATATTCTATTTCTGTTATTTTAATATTTAATTTAAAATTTTTAACACAAATACCTCTATCCTATTGTAGAAAAATACAAAAACTTAAGAATATATTAGTTATTTCTTAAGTTGAGTAATTGCCTTGGGTAGTACTCTTAGGAAAAGATAAATGATGGCAGGAAGACTTGTCCTGTTTTTATTTTATTGGTTATGCCTCCAAATGTCACTATTAAGTGTCATGATGGCTTTTGACTTTGGGTGTGTGTGTGTGTGTGTGTTCATGTGTGTGCATGCATGTGTGTACATGTGCAAAAGTAAGCATGAATCTAGTCCAATTTTTAGGGTTTTTTTGATCAGAAAAACACTTTGAATTTTATAAACTTTCATTTTGACATCTGTTTATCACATTTTTCTGTTTTAGCTATTGATATATGAATTTACATTAATGTATTTCCTTATGTTGAATCATCTATAAAATAGTGATTGAAATTATATCAATTCTTTATTCATTCTTGCAAAAAATATTTTCTGCACATCAACCATGTGCTGTTTGTTCTAGGCACCAGAAATGAGCAAAGGAAGAAGTCTGCCTTCACCACACTGACATTTGTATGTATGAGTGGCAGCAACAAATTATGAATAAACAAGATATTCAACCATTTATGGAGGTGAATGACGCCATAAAAGAAATGAAGAGGGAATGTGAGAGACCCCTCATGGAATTGATGGATGTGTTCTGAGATGGTGTGTTCAGTACAGAGTTTAATGCCTTTAGGTTTCTTGCTTTGAAGTCTTCCTTACCATTGATGTTCTTTTTGTTGGCATTCTTTTACTTTCCACATTTCTGAGTAGCTTTTTAAAGATGTTCATTACATACAGCATATGTTTGAATTTTAATTTAATATAAATACTTTTTAATAGGTTAATTTATCCAATTTATATCTATTATCAAGAAAATGGTGATTGAAATTATATCTATTCTTTATTCATTCTTATGTGTTTTTAGAAATTGTCATACATGCTTTTTTTGTTATTGTTTCTATAGCATTTTAAAAAAATGTTTATTTTCCATCTTTTGCTACGCAATCTGTGTGGTGTGTATGAGGGAGTTTGGGGAAAGACAGAAAAGAGAGAAAGAGAGAGTGTGAGAGAGTCTGTCTAGTGTTTGAAAGGACTAAAATTCATTTTAGTTTTTCTAGTGGTCATTTTTATAACCTTTAAAAAATTGCTTACATTTCTGTTTCATGATTAATCCACTTAAAATAGTATTGATTTACTGCAACCCATGAAAGGTGAGGAAATATTTGGCCTTCCAGTTACTCTTTTCTTCCTGTCTTTGGATTTTCCTGTGTTATAATGTTAATATTGTTAATTTTAAAAAAGCAGTATTTCCTTTCTGCTTTATCTCCGTAATTCTTGCAATTGCTTTACCTCAACTCCAAGTTTAAATATACTCAATGCTCACCCCAGTGCATTTATTTCCACTTCTAGTCTCTTTATTTCTTTCCCTAGGTTGCATCTATTAATAGCTTTTTTATCCATGAAAAGCTTATGTTTGCTGTACTTGAGGGTATGTTTTTATTCACTGTGGACATAAATAATTTGGCTGGGTATAAAATTCTTGAGTCGTACTTCCTCTCCCCAAACTTTGGATAACAGTTTCTCAGAGTGTGAATTTTTGAAAACCCTGCTTCAGAATTATCAGAGATATTTTTATGACACGCAGATTCCTGGCCAGCTGTTCAGTCCCTGTGATTCAGACAGTGTCATGGGCTTGGGAACTGTGCTTTCACAGAAGTTTCCCAGGCTCCACCTTTGCAGCTGAGGTTCAAGAATCAGTACTGCCTGGGTTGTTCTGGGCTCCTGCCACTGAGTGCTGTGTGTGAAAGCTGCAGTGTGATAGGGTTTTCCCTTTGTTAGTTGATTTCCTCTTTCTGGTTTACTGTTCTTTAGGTTTTTGTTTTGTTTTCCTTTCTTTTTTTTAATTCTTGAAATATAGTCACTTCTCTGGATTTACCTTGATGTTAATAGGCTTGTATCTGGATTTGGGGATCATGTCTTCCTTTACTTTAGGAAAGTGTTCCTTCCATTAGGTTGTTGAATGATGTCCTGTCTGCTCTGTGTTCTCTTCTCCTTGCAGTCACCTGCTCCCCCAGCTACTCTCTTTCTTCTTGCTCTTGTTTACTGTCTTCAGAGCGGTTGGCAGTGTCTGAACTTCGTTCAGTTTCTTGCTTCTTGCCTGTCTTGTACCCACTATAACGTTAGCATCCTATGAGCTGGTGGCTTGTCACTGCCCATGTCCTGCATCCTAGAACAGTGTCTTCATAGTCAGAAGTCAATTCTTCAAGGAATTTCAGAATGAACAAATGAGTGACTAAGTGAATTAATGAAATCACCACATCAACGTTGGAACTAATTGAATTTAAATTGGAACTCCTGTGTCTTTCTTTCATATCCATCACCTTCTCCTTGCAACCCTTTATTTTCTAGTGTATTTTGTAAAATTTTCCACAGGCTTTGCCTCCGTGTTCCTGTATTCGCAACACTGTTTAAGTGCTTGCTTCTTTAATTGTGGTTTTCACTCCCCTAATGGTTTTGTTATCTTAAATTTTATCCTCTACTGTTGTTTTTTATTTTTATCGTTGTTTGGTACTGTTCTCTCTTTTATCTCTTATAGCTTTATTTTAAGGTATTTCTTCCATATTCCATTTTCTTTTACATTTACAGAGAATTTAAAGAAGCATTTGCTGGGGTAATTTTTTTTTTCCTGCTTTTTGAGCAGTTCTTTGAATGTATGTCCTTTGTAGGCCTTTTTCTTCTCTTGGGCCATATCTTTGTTAGATCTTCATTGCAATAGTATTGCTCATCTTTGAATGGGGATAGTTCTGTCAGGCCCTGCTATTTACTCAAGAATAATGTGAGACAGGTGGAGGAGAGAGAGTTCGCAGAACTATGGCTTCGTTTTCACATCTCTTCTGCATTGACTCCTCTTCTGGGAGCACACTTTGGCAGGACTTGGAAAGGCTCACAGTGAAGCTCACTCTTGTGTTGTTGTTTTCAGTTGTTTAATTGCCACTAGCTCATCTCTGGTAAGTAGTTGTAAAGCGGATTGCTGCTTCCCTTCTCTCCTATATTTATTTCAATTCCAGGCTCTTTCTCCAGGTGGGCGTTCCAAAGCTGATCATGTTTCCCAGAGTTCTCATCTTCTGCTCTCCTGCCTTCCCCTTCTGCTTCAAGATCTTCTCACTTTTTGTGACATCTGTCTCCTGTTCTTGATCTTCAGAGAGTTGTCCCAGCTCTGGGTGTCTGTCACAGATGTGGTTGCGTGTCTCTCTGTTAGAGATATCCTGGCTCTGGGTGTCCATCACAGATGTGGTTGTGTCTCTCGGTTAGATATGTCCCGGCTCTGGGTGTCCATCGTACACATAGTCATTTGTTTCTGTTACTCATGATCTATCATTTGAGATTGTGATCATTTCCTACCTTTACTGAAGCTAGAGTTTATATTTCATCTTTTTGGGGGAGAGGGGGAGAAGGGGGGGTTTGGAAAAGGAAGCCTGACTTCCTTTTTACTGGAGCATCTTGGAAAAAGTGGAGTGAAGTTCAGTGGGCTGTGCTAGGTAAGACCCAGTGATGGAACCCTGCCTTGTGCAAATGTACCTCCTTTTAGATCCACATGTCCCTCAGTGGTTCCTATATTGTTTTGCTAAAATTGGAAAGAAGTTATAGCGAGCACTAGCATAGTGTTTGTAATGATTTGTTTTGAGTAACTTGCTGGTATTTTAGGATTCAGCAAATGCAAATAATTTGTGAGTAACTGCTGGAGGCAGAAAAAACCAACATTTAATGGATACCTACTAGGTGATGATTCTTTCCATCTGTCATCATTTAGTTTAATCTTCACAACAACCCCACTAGCTGGGTATTATTATCTCCATTTGGTGCATCAGGAAACTTGCTGGAGGTTGCATCCCTAACAGGGCCTGCTTCTGAGGCAAGTGCTACTTCCCCTGCAGCCTGGGGTCCTCTGCACTGAGACTATTTCTTCCCTTCCTTGGAAACATTTGGCCTTATGGGGCCCAAATGAATAGAAGGCTTTCCATGTTTTCATCCTTGTGAATATCTTAACACAGAAGTTACCAAGGGGCCTTACCGAGGGGTTACAGCTATGCATGAAAAGCACTGAGGTGGCAGTTACAAACAGGTGGGCTGTCCTCACCTGCCTATTACATGTTACATGGGAGCTAGAACTGCCGGGCTGTGGAGAGCACAAAGAAGAGGCACCTCCTACATTCTACATCCCCTAGTGCATGTTCATGTCCACACAGACTGCATCATGGATTCTTTGGGACCTTGAACAACTATCACTTGCCTGACTCGATAATCTCCAACTGTCACTGGCTGACTCTTCCAGGCAGAGTGTGCTGCAGGCCCTGGGTGCTCAGTATGTGTTGGTTGAATGAAGTAATGAATCAATGACAGGTAAAAGCAGTAGAGACTTTGAATAACTCCCACCAGCAATATATGAGCCTTCCAGTTGATCCACATTCTTCATAGTACTTGGTGTTGTCCATATTTTTCATTTTGGCCATTCTAATAGGTGTGTTACAGTTTTAGTTTGCATTTCCCTGATGGCTAATGATGTGGAATATCTATTTGCCATTTATATATTCTCTTTGGTAAAGTGTCTGTTCAAGTTTTTGTCCATTTTTTAAATTTAGTTGTTTTCTTGCCATTGAGTTTTGAAAGTTCTTTATATATTCTAGATACAAGTACTTTATCAGATATTTAATTTTTAAATATTTTTAAATATTTTTTAAATATTTTCTCCAAGTTGGTGGGTGGTTGATCCTCTCATTCTGTTAATGAGAGGACAATGAGAGAATGATGATCTCAAAAGGAGTTATTTGAGGTACTTGCATGTCCTTTGTGAAAACAAACCAAGACCATCCAAATGAGAACAAAGAGAGGCTATTCACTCAGAACTTGCTATATAGCAGGGGAGTTGGCCTTCATGGCTTGCATGTGGAGGGGCTCAGAGACAGGCAGAGGAGTGGGAAAGCTCTATGGTGGGAAAAGAGCAGGCTCCAGGTGTGTCCAGCTGGAAGTTGTGGGGAGCTGGGGTGGGCTAGCTAGTAATAGAAGCAGGGCATCCTGGCTGATTGACATGGGGAGCATACTTGGCTCTCTCCCTTGCTTCTGAGTCGGAAGCTGATAGGGGTGGAGGTAAAAACTCTGGAAGCTGGCAGTTCCTGATCAAGTCCTGACCTTTCTGGGCTGATTGCTGCAGAGGCTGCACAGGTCAGAGTTGCATTGTCATCTAAGTTCTAGCCATTGTCTTTTGTATATTCTTCTGTAACTATATTTAGGAGAACCAATATATCTTCTGTTGCTGATCCTTAAATAAGCATGAAACACCCCAGGTGGGTAAGAGCTGGGAAATGGTCAGAGACACATTGCAGGAAGGCAGGCTGGGCTGAGTCAGGTTTCTCTAGTGACTATTTGGGACTAGTTGTGGGTGATGAGGCCCAGAGAGGTTCAAGGACCAGAGAGGCTCTGGTCCCTGGCAATACTTTAGTGGACAGAGCATCTGCTGCTGGCACTGGGGGAGCTGGCCAGAGCTAGCCCTGTGGCTTGTCTCACAGCCCTGGCTGGCATCCCATTCAGGGGAGCCCTGGTGCTTGGCAGACAGGGACACAGGAGCAACTTGCTTTCCCTTCCCTGCGGCCCACACCGGGTCGGGGTGGAGGACACTGTGCCTCCTGACCTTGTTTCTTATTTGGCTGTGACAGCTTCTGCCCAAAGTCAGCCAAGGTGAGCTCCAGCTCTGCTGGAGCCCAGGTGGGGGCAAATCTTATGGGGCAGGCCACCACGCTCCCATACTCGGTGTCTGCAGGAGTGAGGGGCACTGCCAGCCCTGCACTGATGTGGCCATGGTACCCAGTGCCTCTAGGCAGGGCGCTTGCTGCCATCCTGGGTGCAGCTGATGCTGTGTCACCTTTGTCTGCTGGGCTGTGACTGCCTGTACTGGAGTCACCCAGTGTTTGGCCGAGGGAAGCAGATTCCAGCAGCTGGCATCAGTGTTGCAGCAGTGACTGCCTTTTCTGAACTGGCATCTGGACTGGCATCCTCCCGTGGCAGGGACTGGCGATGTCAGTGGGATCTGTGTGAAGGGAGGCTGAGAGCCGCCAGCAGGAAGGCTCGTGGGTGAGAGCAGCTTTCAGAGGGGGCCACTGCAGAAGGTCCTGCTCAATGCTGTTTTCCTGTTTTCCCTCTTCTAGGGTCATTAGGGTCCCCCATGGGGTCATTGCAGCCGCAGCCTTTCCCCTGTGTGTCTGTTGCTTCTCCAGGGAGTTTTTGGGGCGCTTGGGCTGATCATACCTGCTGGTGAAATGAACAAGGTCCTGGCTGCCCTGTGATTTTAGGGAAATACTTCTTTGGCTTAAGACTTTGATATCCTCCAACATGTAAGAACTCGTTTGGGATGATTACACCAAGCTATTTACACCGTAGTATGAACGAGCACCAAAGCTCTCCCCCTGGGCAATTTTTGATGCTGCTTGAAGGCTGCTGAGGAAAGAAGGTGGCATAGGGAAGGTGGACGGGACTAGAGGGGCCCCAAACCTCAAGGCAAAACTTGCCCTGGCCTCGCGGGTCAGTTAGCATCCTCGTGGGGCAACCCGCCAGTGGGAGAGGACCGGAAGGGGAAGCTTAAGATGTCTGGGACTCTGTGAGTAATCTTGAACAAAAACAACCTTTGGATGTTTCTTTTAAGAAAGACTCCCTTGTTTGGGGCTAGAAGGAAAAGGGTGTTGTGAGGAACATTCTCAGGAATCTGGGGCCTCCACAGTGACGTCCTGGGGCCCACATGTAGGTCTGACTCCTGTCATCACCTTCCGCTGCCTGCATGAGCTGTTGTACAAAACCAGGGAGCCTGCGTTCTGGTCACCCTGCCATTCCTGAAGCATCTCCCATAGCCAGCGGGTATCATCATCCAGTCTTCTTCTTGGTGTGTATCACTGTTCAGCATTGTGTCTTAATGTTGTATTTTATTGTTCTTAAAAATGTTTATCACTGGGCCAATGACTCAAGAGAAACATTCACAGATGGACACAGGTGGTTGGAGTCTCATCCGTTCATAGCTTATCTGGTGCTGAAGTTGCTACAAGGAACTCTTTGTATAGATCTGTGGATGCTTCTGTCTTCACCGTGTTGTGGTCTCTGCAGGAGCGTGCGTCTCAGGAGCTGGACGCTCTCTGAAAGCCGCGTGAGGGCGAGGGCTGTCAGAACAGGCCCAACCTCGGCCACCGATGCACAAATGTGGACACGCCTCAAGTCTCTGGACACCCCACTTTATAAAGCTCCAATGCCAGCTCCACAAAATGCACATAAACAAAGCCAACTGTCCCAGAAGCTATGAGAAAAACCACATATATTCAAGAGTCGGGGAAAAGAAAAGCCTATTTCTTAAAAAAAAATTTAAAAAGTACCCACCTTGCTCTTAGGTAGTTGAAGTATTTGGGGTGAAATGACTTACTTATTTTCAAATGATTGAACAAATGTGACAGAATGTTAAAAATTGGTGAATCTAGCTGATGGGTATATAAACTTATTGTTCATTGGTACTATTCTTTAAATTTGAAATTTAAAATTTCACTTCATCAAAAACTGTTTTTTTAAGATGTCCCTCTCACTCTGTGTCCACAGATACTGAAGTGACTTCAGGTCAGGGCTCAGGGCTGGAAGTGAGGTTACAAGGAAGAGCCTGGCTTGTTCGACTCAGCTTAGGCTCAGCATTTCCCTCGTCGCCTGTGCCCTCAGCTCTGACCTCGGGAGAAGGTCACTGAGCTGTAGGCTGCGGTTTTTTGCCTTGGGGATCTCATGGCCCGAGGATCGGGCCGAGTTAGGGGCATGGGGTGGGTGACACAGATCATTGCCAAGACCTTCAGGACCAAAGCAGGGCTTTCACACTTTGTGCTTTTAGTCGAGTTTTCCATCTTGCCTATTGTCCCCCAACTTTTTATTCTGCAAACTTTCACTCTGGGTCGGACAGGCAGAATATGCATCTTCTGAACCAACAATTCCAAGTGCAGTCCTGTCTGCAGGAATGCAGGCTTTCCCTCCCAGTTCACTTAGAAAAGCTACTAAGCCACTTGGACCCCAAAGAGCTATTATTTAATGGAGAACCGATATCTCAGCAACTCGCCACGCCGCTGTATGTCTCTGCTGTTTCTCTCTGCATTTCTTTGTTTATCTCTCTGTTTACATGGCTCCTGCTCTAGGAAGTCGAGTTAATCTATCAGGATTGATTCAGTGTTGGTTCGGGAAACGAGCCCACACCTAAGATGTGAGAGTCTTGTTCCGCTCACTTGTGGGCCTTGCTCGTGGCCAAACTCTTCTGCTAGATCTGCTTGAGGTAGCCCCCGTGGTACTCTTGAGTCTGGATGGTGGGATGCTGGTGCATGGAGTCAGGCAGAATTTGAAGATCAAGCAAACATCATCCTAAGCTGTCACAAACGTGAGGTGCCTTATCCCTGGCGGTGGTGGTGCTTCAGGCATTCTCAGGCTCACCAAGGGCTACGCCTTTTAACCACTTTGGTACGGCGCTCACCGGCCACGAAACCTTGCCCACAGCCGG